>CAIGRB010126132.1:20319-40802 GCA_903798255.1 Fraxinus quadrangulata | reverse complement strand
TTGGTTGATAGTAAACTTCAATGCTTCCTCTAGAATTGCCGCACCGTATACTCTGAACTGTGCAGCCTCATACAAACTTAACAAGCCTTGTAAATTGCTAATCAAAGATTCATCAAATTTTCCTTGGCGGTCCTTGAATTTGTTGAAAACATCTGCTTCGGCCCGAAAAACACGAAATGTACCCTTAATAAGATGTAGGAGGTGCATGCTAACTTTTAGGTACAAAAAATTTTCACGTGATTTTTTGTGTATGTTTGTGGCATGTAACAAATTAGGTGCATGTTTAGGTGTTCTGATTTTTACTTACCACACGAGACATAATATCTTTGTTGTCTTAGTAACCGAAATCGAAGAGCAGTGACATGAAGATTGATTTCTTGTTTGCCACAACTTTCATGGTAAGTGTCATATATATATCTTAGAGATTTTTCAATTTCGGTTTCAAAATAGTGACCAACTCCAAGACGTTGGATTGCATCGATGATGTCTAGTTTATGCAATGAATCATCTGGCACTGCCTCTAGCAGATTCTTCACTTCTTCTTTTAGTCTTTGATGTTCTTTCTCTTCATGGGTCGACACATCCTGCTTAAGTAGAACCCTCTACCACATTAATGTGATAATCTTGCAATATGAATAGACATACTGAAGAAAAATGTTTTAAATGGAATGGGAAAAAAAAAAGTGTAATTGTACCGTGAGATGAGAATTATATGCAAGGAAATAGTCCCCCCAAACTGAAGGATGATATGTGACCGAGCGCCGAGCATCCTCTATTCTTGCATTTTTGGTGGAAATTAATGGAGCAGCCGATGCGGGAATTTGGGTATTCATTCTATCTTTTACTTTTAGAATTTGGAAATGAAATGGATTGTTTTCTAGTTCTCATTTTATGAGCTTTAACGTCCTATTTATGGTTCCCATGCACCGACCATAACATCTCTGTTGTATGAACAACCTTTTCAAATCGAACTGTTTGGTTACTATTGTTTCACATTTTGTCAAATAATTGCAGCAACGAGACATTTCGTGCTAGTTCGATAGTTTTGTTTCAAATGAGTACAAATGCAGAGAATAAGAATGGTCAAAGAAACCAGTCATTTTGTCTTACAGCTGTCCAGATTTTTTTCTGTTTCTCACTACCAAGGTTTGAATTTTTTTTATTTTTTTCCCTGTTGTGAAATTGCTTCTATCGCCAGTTTTAAAGCATTTATTTTAAAGTAATGTTACTTAGGCCAATTGAAGTTGCAATCTAAATTTAGGTAGAATTTATATGATATTAAATGCTAAGTGGAATTAAATAATTCATTTAATTTCACCTTCTACTTAGCCTATAATTTAGCGTCACCTAAATTGGGATTGGGATTACATAGCATTATTCTTTATTTTATCATCTAAAATGTCAAAAACATATACTCTTCTTAAAAATCGTAATTCATAAATGAGTTGATCATTTATTCTAGATGCGTTATACAAGTCAGTAATTTCATTGTTTTTGAAAGATAAAGATAGACAAAATACTTCAATTGAAGCAAAAATAAAAGTTTACTAATTAATTAGAATAAAAAACTTCGATTACCAAAGAGAAATAACTCTCTAAGAGCATCTACACAAGACTCTCAACATACAAAATGTTATTTATTTTAGAGAGTCAATGCTGAAAAATGAACTTCAAAAGACTATTTTAACTATTTAAAATGGAGAACTGATTTGGCTCTCCAAATTTATAGAGTCAAACTCACTTTATATTCTTAATGAATAATGATCGCATTTAATAAATCACATATTTGAATACTTTATTTATTATATGCAAACCACATTTAAATTGATTGGTAATGCGGAATAGTTAGAAGAGAACATCCTAAATATTTGGAATAGATAAAAAAAAATCAGGAGGACCTACGAAAATATGCATAACTTTCAACTCAAATGTCGAATTTTCGTCCGTGAGTACAATCTAGAAGCTTTTCCATCATTTAGAGCTCTATTTTAGCATTTTTCATGTTTTAAGTCAGTCTAAGGGTATTTTCATCATTTTTACAGTATTTTAATTTCAGATTTGTTTAATTGTTTTTTAGTTTACTTGGATTTGTTTGTAGGATTAGAATTTCACTTTGATTAGAAATTGTTTTGAGTATATAAATACCTATTAATGTTGTAAAAATCATTAATTCGATTCTTGATTAATAAAATATTTTAGTTTTTTCGTTTATTGGTGGATTCCAAATAGTTATCAGGAAGAGAAAAATGAATAATATATCGATAAAGTCTATGGATAAGAACAAGGAGATTTTGTATGTATTGTAGAGAAAATCTTATGCTCACCCAAGCAAGAAGATTTAACTCAGCGTGAAAAGATCTTTCAGGCCAATGATGTTATTTGCAATCAGATCATTGACAGTTGCAGTTTATCGAATAAAATGCACTTATCAAATACTCTCAAACTTAAACTCTTGTTCGTCCCTAGCGGATTATATATTAAACACTCATGCAAACAAAAATTTAAAAACATTAGATAACTTTGTCAAACTTGCATTATGTATTTGATTCATAAAAAAGCTCATAAGTAATGTAAATAAAACTAGTTCTCACTTTTTCAATGTTCGATAGATGTGTGCGCGCGCATATTCAATATAATTATCATGAGCTTTTAGGTTGGTTACTTCTTGACCCTCAATATATATATTTTTTTAAATGTCCCCAAACTTATTTTTCACATGCCCGGGGTGTTTATCTTATGGTTGATACCACAACACTAATTTCTTTTCCGCTTAAGTTTAGTTAAGTTTCACCAATAAAAGTCACTATCTCGATATGTGATGATTCTCCATAGATTTGAATATCTCATCCTCTACACTTCAACTAGAATAATAACCCTTATCAGAAGTCTAAATTTCAAATCAAGTATCTAAGGCTTAGTCAAGCAAAAACAGTGCTTACAGTTATTTTGTCATTGCTTCTACATACTTCGGTGCATTTTTTTCTTTTTCATAATATCCCTTATTATGTTTTTGGGATATTTTCTTTAATTTTCTAAAGTAGCTTTCACTCTAGATTATAGGTAGCCTTCTTTCCCGTTAGATCGTCTCCTAAACATTGACGATGAATAGGGCTAAGTTAATCAAGATTAGATTCACACAGCAATGTATGTAACTTTTTCCTGTGTGTCACGGCTAGTCAGGTGTCTTTTACTTTCTAGATTAGTAATTGAAATTAAACGTAGGTTCTATTTGTTGGCCAAAAATACTCAAACCAATATTTTCAACAAGCACAGAGATCAACACTTATCTGAATAACTCCAAACATCGGATCAACCATTCCAAACTATCCTTTTAATAGGTTAAGTGGTTTTGGTCATAATCATAGCCGACAAGGATATCCAACTCACGTAAAAATAAATAAAATAAGAAAATATATTTTTTAATTTTTCAAAAATTTTAATGCTATTACACAAACAAACAAATATAGCAAACTAACTAAACTACACTCCCGAACTTAATTCCTACATCATCCTCAATGTACAACAATTTATAATCAAAACTATAGAAATTAAACTAAGAGAGGAAAACTAAGACTTGACTGATGTTAATAGGATGTGGTACATGAAGTTGTATCTTGAAGAATCTCCAGTTTGCTCCCTTTTCCTTTTTCTTTTCTTACATTTTTATGTCATATTCCTGTAATGAAGATCACGAAATACATTGGTACCATAATCAATGAATCATATCCAAACATATCAAAATTGTATGCGAAAATTGGGAATGGATTGGGACAGAATAGGAGACGCAGACATGCCGTGTTATGTTCATGTCATAATTTCCCACTTTCATCGCAAGCGAAGAATTTTTCACACAAATATGTTATATGTTAATGGTTGAATGTGTCGTATGAGTTTGGAGCAAAAATATCATAGCAAAGATCATTGCAACTATATAAATTGAACTGTCCATCTTTACAATGTAGAACTAGGTTAAAATTAAAATGGGGATATAGTTTTATTCCTCTATTTTTGCAATAATTCACAATAAGTCAATACTCATCAACCAATAATGCCTAACTCCACATATTCAATCATCAGTATCCACACAAAAATTTGAAATTCCAACAAAATCCAATTTGAATAAAACTGAGCTTTTTAGAATTTTTTACCTTTGAATTCGAATATAATTATTTTTGAATGCATGATGTAGTGTAGGTGGCCCTAAATATATGTTGGGTTTGATTTATTGGAGAACTTTGTCTATTGTGCATAAATTTTGTAGCAAGAGTAAATAGATTATCTAATTATCGTCACATTGGACCAATTCCCTGAGGTAAATTCTTCATTCAAACATTGAGGAACATGAAATACTTCACGTTCTGTTCTTCTTAAATTTATGAATCCAAAAGTAGGTAGGTATCATTGGCATGTTTCACAGAGTATTAAAAGCCATAATCTTTCTGCTGCCGATGATATGAATATCCCATACTAAAGGAAAACAAAAGTTGCCACTTCTATAAAATCCAAGAAAGAAACATTTCATAGCCCCTCGGGGTATGGCTCAGTGGTGCAAAGGATAGGAGTGAAGTAGTCTCAGTTGAGCTGACAGCCGTGGTGTGAGATTTCGATTCATGCCTCTTACAATATATGGAATTGGACTCTTTATGAGCACCAGTATGACAGCTCTTGTACTCTGACCTGCAGAGGCACATCCCTGTTGACCTATAATTTAATATAGCTCCACTTATTTTGATTATAACAAACAATACACTTATATTTCTAACACTCAATTGCACAAATCGTCATCCGTTGAGAAACAAACAATCAAAAGAGACTCGAAGAGATCAAGAACTTTGAAGATTAGAGTTTAGAAATTGTTTATCGAAACTTCAATCTATATGTAAAGATATTAACTCGTCGATTTCTAATAAGTACATAAAGCTCAAATTATTTTTCATATATCATAATTTGCATAAAAATGTTTTTGACTCATTATATGAAATAGATTTTGGAAAAATAAATATTTTGACATAAAAATTAAATTCCAAAATTTTTATATTTCAGTCAACCAAAGTTTATATCGGTCGACCGAAATCCTACTGCTTACTGTATTTGCAGTACTCACCGATTTTGAATACTTACCTATTTGCATCCAGTCAATCGAAACTTATCAGTCGATCGAAAGTCTACATACTGGATTTACAGGCTTCTTACTGGATTTTACACTACTCGCTAGATTTGCACCATATCGGATTGAACACTTCGGTCGAACGATCTGCTCGATCGAAGTGTCAGCCGAACTCTAACGGTTTGATTTTTTCAGCGGCTAAATTCACACTTCGATCGACCGAAATTGGTCAACTGAAAGTGATAGTTTCTCAACCTTTTGATCTATAAATAGCCATCTTTTTTGTATTCAATTTTAACAGCCTACAAGAGCAATTAAGAGAGTTTATTTATTGAAAATTATTAAACTTACTTGAATATACGTTCTATTTCATTTATTGTAAAGAATCTCTTGAATGATTAAAATTAGTTTTATCTCTTTCATCAAGAATTCTATCTTACAAGAAAACTTTTCAATTTCATCTACTTTTAATTATTGATAAAAGTTTTTTTTGCCAACACTTATATTGAAGTGTAAATCTCTCTTCATACTTAAATTGTATTATTGTTAAGAGAGATCATTGGTTGAAAACTTTGATACAAAGATACAAACTATTTCATTATCCATCATTCATCAAAGTTTACAATATTAATACTTGAGCTTTACTATTTGCTATCTATTGAAATGTTACTCTAACTCTTTAATATTTAACTTGATTATATCATTGGTTAAGAGAGTTCTTTCAAATTGTAAAATTATCATTTCTACTTTGGTTGTTTCGAGAGCCTTGTGAAAACTCGATTGTTGTTAAGGATAGGTGCTCCTTGTCGTAAGCCACCTAAGGATAAGTGCTCCATGTTATAAGTCAATTAATGATAGATGTTCCTTATTGTAAGTCAGCTAAGAAAAAGTGCTCCTTGTAATAAGTCACTTAAGGATCGATACTCCTTATTTGTAACTTACCATTATAGTGCATTTGACCTTACTCGTGACGGAGAGCTTGGTAACGAGAATGTAGATTATTGCATTGGATCGAACCCCATTAAATTCGCTTGTTATCATTACTTCATTGCACTTTACTTTACTTTGCTATTTATATAGTGCTATATCTATACTTGAATTAAGTTATCGAATTTGCATAGTTATCTCTTTTATTACACTTTGCATTTGTTTCTTGTGTATTGAATAGTTTTGAGACTAATTGTCGAAAAAGTTTCAAAAACCAATTCACCCCCCTCTTGGTTAGTTATTCTTGGACTAAAAAATTCGCGATTTATTTCCTCCACAATACTCTAGGGGCGGGACAATGGGAGAGCCTCAAGATTGAGGTTCAACCTTTAAGAAAGAAACATTTCACTAGTAATGGATAGGATACTGAAGAGGGATAACCTAACCAAGTCAACTGGGCGTTTGAGATTTGACATATCATCAATAATGGATATACGTACGATGGAGGACTTCATTTTTGAAGTCGCTAAAGTCCCCGTTACTCCAGTTTCAAATGCACGATAACCATTAAGTATACTAGAGTTCACTATATATGAGGTAAACTTGAGGTAAACCAGTGTACTAATATATCAACATTTACTTTTACGTTTGAATCATTTTCCCTCCAAGATGTTTCCATGATGTGTTGTACAGGTATTGCCAAATAAACCTCCAGGATTGTCAATTGTGCATCAGTGACCATCAGTCCACATGAGACGAGTGTAACGACCAAAAATTTCTGGTCGTTGGGACCTTGCAAGGCCAATTTACACGGCCTGCAATAGTGGAGGCGTGTGGATTAAGCTAGGCAATCTAATAAGTGTAATTTTTACACTTATTAGAGACCTAAAATAACGATATTTGATATTTCTTTTGAAAAAATATATCATAAATTGTTGTATTTTATGTTATATAGGTAAAACTCAATGGTTGAACGAGGAATCGAAAGAAAGAAACGAAAATTGGTGAAAAATGACAAAATCCAAAGTTTGATGATCAAATTACAAATTTAATAGTTGATTCGGACACAAGATGATACTTTGAAGATCGCTATGAGATTTTTGGATAGAATTAGTACTCAAAAAGGAATGGAATATGATCAAATTCAATTTTCAATCGCACAAGTTATATTCCAGATTTGTATCCGAATATTTAGACACATATTTGGCATAGTAAATGTTCAAATTGGAAATATTTTATTTCTAGAGAAATTGTAGCTCTTTGAGTTATCTTTTCAATGCACTTTGAATTATCTCAATCGGATATTGTAAGAGAAAGTTATAACCAAAATACTGAATATTGTGCAGAGACAAAACAATCCCCGCGCGAAGACAACTTTCCTTATTCGATTAGAACTCTTTTGGAAACCAATTTGGACCTGATTTTTAACCAATTTTCGACTCTTACAAATACATAATAGTAGAATACATATGGAGGGCCTCTCATGTACATATTATACTCCACTATTTATCAATTATTATCATTAAAGGAGAATGATTGAAGGGGATTTGCAAGAATTCAATTAAGTGGAGATTCAAACCTGATTTTGGGCAAAGAAGATAAGGAGCAAATGGAGATTCATCAAGAAACTATTGAAGAGATTCAAGATTTCAAAATTCATCTTAATCTTCTCAATTTATCAAAAATTCGAGTTATATATTTTTATTTAAATATGATTTCTTGCAATTTCAATATGTTATGCTAAATTTATACATTGTTAGGATGAGATGAACTCTTGTTATGATATTTTTAATTTTTAATTAATCATTTTGACTTTAATTTGATTTGATTTGTGGATGTTTATTATCGTTTTATTAGTTATTTTCAATTGCTTGATCACCAATTGAATTGTTAGTGGATTTTATTGTTATCGAGAGAGACAATAGAGTTTAAGCATATTATAATAAACATTATAAGGTTCGATAGAGTATAGAGATATACCTCTATACTTTATATGGTTTCAATAGGTGTTCTAGTACTTATTAATGCATTTATCATGTTTGCATCTTTCATCGAGAAATAGAATGGTCACATAAGGAGAATATATTTGATCGCTATCGAGAGAAACTTTTAATTAAATTAGGAACATTGACCAACACGAAGAATTTCAAATTGTTACACTAAAAATGGAATAATAAGGAGAATTCGACATCTTAGCAATGCATCATACATATATGAAAAATACATTAACTCAATTGAATACATAGTTCTCGTGGGTTCGACACTCTATTCACTACTTTATTACTTGTTCACGATCCCGTTCACTTGTGGAAAATCAAACGATCAAATTTTTGGCGCCGCTGCCGGGAACTATTGTATTAAATTAGTTTTAATTAATTTTAGCTTTAATTTGAATTTTTATTGCTTATTTATTTTTAATTTGATTACTACTTTAATTAATTTTAGTTTCAACAATTTTTTGTTATTTGCTTTTTTTTTTCTTTTACTTTTTATATCGTTTAACTAACTCCTAACAGTTTTAATCTATCTTGTGTTGGTATTCTCTCTTTATACTTTTCATGACATGGTAAAGTAACAAAATTATTACAATGACAAATCTCTACATAGATTGTCAAGATATGTTTGGAGGATATCCAAGTTGTGAAATTGTTACGCGGTGCATTGTATTGGAAAATGCATGTTCTCTTACATTAGTTTACACACGCCGAAACTTCTGATATTTCAAAAATATTTGATGTATAGAAAACAAGCAATTGAAAAATCTGATGAAGAGTACATGCTCGTGGGAGATTTTGTACCTGACGATTGGGATGAAGACATCAGTGGTAGATGGCCCTCCTCTATTGAACGAGAAAATACTTGCAAAGTACTTTAAAGAACTTGCCAAGTTGGATGAAAACGATATGCTTATGAAAGATTGCATGTACTGGAAAGGATTTCAACAATGGGGGTACAATCCATTCGAAAGAGTCAACGAGATCGACTTCTCATTGTCTGTGGATCTAGATTGTGGACCAATCATTGAACCAGAAGATATATCGATTATAGAAGAAGGGATTAAAGAGAATGACGAGTTTATCACAACGGAATCAAATGAGGATGTGGCAATCAATGAGAATGAAATCAACTCACATTTTTTCAACTTTATTGATTGTCCAAAAATTGATTTAGTGATTAAGCCCGATGTAGGAATGGAAGTCTACATAGTTGATATTGAATCGGATGAAAAAAAAAGTCATATTACATCGAAAAGGGCAAGGTAGAAGTTTGGAGACTAAATAAAAAGCGAATCAAAGTCAAACGAAGGAAAATGGGCAAGGCATCCAAAGTCATCTTTAGGTTCCCGTGATTCAATTGTCAAAATCGAGTTAAAGACTATAAAAAAAGCGCTTGTTGGGAGGCAACGCAATTTTCTAATCATTTTATTTATTATGCTTTCTACACAGCATTGCATATAGAGTTATTTTGATTATTAGTTTGCATCAGACTTAGGCACGTTTCAATTTATAGGATATCACCATCCTATCATGTTTTCCCTAGGGCCTTTGAAATTGTTGTTGGTTATTTCGATTGTTTGGATTAAGTAACACATGTTCTAAATTATTTGATCTTTAATGTTTGATTTGACCACTATGTGCAGGAATATGACGTCGTGGAACACTCAAAATAACATAGACCAAGGGAAAAGCATGATATAGAAGATTGTCTAGCCTTCACACATAGTACCTCATACGTTCAACAGAAAAATTCAGGAAATACCTTCTTCCTTTTCTTGTATGTCCCTTTGTATTCTTATTTATGCTTTATGACATTGAAAATAATGTTAGTTTTAAGTTTGGCGTGGAAAAAACTTTGAGTTTTTACTTTTTGTGCATTTTTTAGTGTTTGTGTGTTTGTTATTCGTTATTGCTTTAATATATAATAGAAAAAAATTGAAAAATTTCAACAAAAATATATACTTTCTTGTTTTAGGTTGTGTGCTTGTGTGGGTTAGATAACCTAACGGCAGTGATGATTAAATTTGAGATTTGGTGTTGATTTATGAACTGTGGATATGATGCATGCTATACTGATTGAGACTTAACCTTACAAAACTTGATATTATACGTACACAGGAATCAAGTTGGACATTGTGATGCTATGAGTTGATTCATATAATTGATATTAGGTTGTATGCTTGTGTGAGTTAGACAGTTAGACCGATAATGATGATTTAATTAAAGATTTAGTGTTTATTTATGAACTGTGGATATGATGCATGCTATACTGATTGAGACTTAACCTTACAAAACTTGATATTATACGTACACAGGAATCAAGTTGGACATTGTGATGCTATGAGATGATTCATATAATTGATAGGTTGATATAGTTGGACATAGATATTTTACTCAAACCATACTAAATTACTTTTCCTTAGACCAAATTTAGCACAGTTTGTGGATGATTTTGCTATTGTAAGAAGATACAAATTTGGACAAGGATTCTATGTGTGAAAAATTTTGTGTGGATTGTCTAAGATTAAAGGGATAAAATTGGACGATAATCTTAAGTTGGAGGTCAGTTTGCTTGAATGGGTATTTAATTAGGGGTATTGCACTAATTAGGGTAAAAATATATACAAAAGACATCTCTTCGTAGCCTTTATGATTTGAGTTATTAAGCCTGCTAAGGTATTTACAACCTGGTGCCCTAAAATCGTCTGATTTGGGAGTCATCAGCCAAAAGCTCATTACATGGGTCATATAGAAAGCTTAAGGGATAGAAAGCGCAAAAAATAATTTGAAAAATAGCAGATGCGTGAAACAGAAGACGCATCAAATACCCTGGTTAAGCCCCAAACACCTTGGTTAAGCCCCCAAACACCTATTTGAGAAAACTTGACCTTTGATGAGAGATTATTAGCCTAATCTAGTTCTAGAGATCAAAACAATCAAAGAATTAGAGAATCCTTGTTTATTGATATATTGACTTACAATTGAAAAAGTCCACCTGAACTTTAGAGGGTGATAATAGTAATTAAAAATTCAACCTTAGACTACACACTAGGAAAATAGTGAAATAAGAACAAATTTGGAGGTGTGTGAATCATACAAGATGTGAAATGATATATTTGACCACAAAGGGTCGGAAATTGAAACAACTTGTAAATTCATGATTGTCTACTTAATTCTTCACACACACACGTCAGTTTTGCATTGGAAGAGTGGATATTGGTCTGTAATTGTGACTTTGAAACAGTTTATAGATGTAGTATAATTTCAAATATTAAGATAAAAAGTTAGATTGTCTAATCAAATATTTTTGCATGTTTGTATGTTTATTGTTATTTAGGTTATAATCTTGTTTGAGGACAAACAAATGTTCAAGTTTGGGAGTATTGGATAAGTGTAATTTTTACACTTATTAGGGATCTAAAATAACGACATTTGATAATTCTTTTGACAAAATATATCCTAAATTATTGTATTTTATGTTATATAAGTAAAACTCAATGGTTGAACGAGGAATCGAAAGAAAGAAGCGAAAATTGGTGAAAAATGACAAAATTCAAAGTTTGAGGACCAAGTTGCAAATTTAATAGTTGATTCGGACACAAGATGATACTTTGAAGATCGTTAGGAGATTTTTGGATGGAATTAGAACTCAAAAAGGAATGGAATATGATCAAAATCAATTTTCAATCGCACAAGTTATATTTCAGATTTTTATCCGAATATTTAGACCCATATTTGGCATAGTAAACGTCCGAATTGGAAAAATTCTATTTCTAGGGAAGTTGTATCCCTTTGAGTTATCTTTCCAACGCATTTTAAATTGTCTCAATAGGATATCGTAAGAGAAAGTTATGACCAAAATACTGATTACTGTGTAGAGACAAAAATATCCGCACGCGAAGACAACTTTCCTGATTCGATTAGAAATCTTTTGGAAACCAATTTGGACCTGATTTTCAACTAATTTTCGACTCCTACAAATACAAAACAGCAGAATACATATGGAAAGGCTCTGATGTACATATTATACTCCAATATTTATCAATTATTATCATCAAAGAAGGAAGATTGAAGGGGATTTGTAAGCATTCAATCAAGTGGATATATAAAACCTGATTTTTAGGCAAATAAGAGAAGGAGCAAGTGAAGATTCATCAAGAAACCATTGAAGAGATTCAAGATTCATCTTCATCTTCTCAATTTATCAAAAATTCGGGTTATATATTTTTATTTAAATATGATTTCTTGCAATTTCAATATGTTATGCTAAATTTATACATTGTTAGGATGAGATGAACTCTTGTTATGATATTTTTAATTTTTAATTAATCATTTTGACTTTAATTTGATTTGATTTGTGGATATTTATTATCCTTTTATCGTTCTTTTCAATTGTTGGATCACCAATTGAATTGCTAGTGAATTTTATTGTTATCAAGANGTGGATATTTATTATCCTTTTATCGTTCTTTTCAATTGTTGGATCACCAATTGAATTGTTAGTGAATTTTATTGTTATCAAGAGAGACAATAGGGTTTAAACACAATATAATAAACATTATAAGGTTCGATAGAGGATAGAGATATACTTCTATACTTTATATGGTTTCAATAGGTGTTTTAGTACTTATTAATTCATTTATCATGTTTGCATCTTTCATCGAGATATAGAAGGGTCACATGAGGGGAATAGATTTGATCGTTATCGAGAGAGGTTTTCAATTAAATTAGGAAGATTTACCAACATAAATGATTTCAAATTGTCACTTTAATTGTTAATAGTAAAAATGGATTAATAAGGGGAATTCGATATCTTAGCAATGCATATCACATATTTGAAAAATACATTTACTTGCTTTCATTAGTTTAGTTGATAATTTAGTGATTAGTATAAAAAAAAATCACAAAAAATGGTTTGCTATTCGATTAAAGTTGAAATTAATTTTAACTCGATTGAATACGTAGTCCTCATGGGTTCGACACTCTATTCACTACTTTATTAATTGTTCACGATCCCGTTCACTTGCAGGAAATCAAACGATCACGATCCATACAAGGTTTTACATGTAGGGCTTGAAACAACGCTCATGAAACAGGCACAGATCCAGAATGAGCAAAAGGAAAGGCATGACTCATGTACATCACTAATCTATCTTGTGAGGTGTGGTTCCCATGTCTTAAACCAAGTCACGTGGCCTTAAGAGGCATAAATACTAGGACGAATGTCCAATACAAACAGACATCCCTAACCTTATCTATAGGAATTCATGATTCTAAGACGAGAATCTACTTGCTTGATGAAATAAAACTGGCAACTGAAGAGTGTCAAAACAATTTTCCCAAAAAAAAAAAATGCAACTGGTGAGAGTGAGACAAAGAAATTAATGCCTGGACAAAGGACATAAGACAAATGACTATGACTTGTTTCTTTCTTCATTCCTGTTCTCTAGTTTGTACCTTACGCTCATGTGAAATAAAGCCATTCAACTAGGACCACGTGCCTTTCTACACTCGTTGCGCCAATTGGGAATTATTCACTAGTCTGTAATTGTGCATATTGAGAAAAAACCAAAAAACAAAAAACAAAAACAAAAACAAAAACAAAACAAAACAAAAATGGCGAGTGTGCTTAGAATCGTTCTATGCTTTTAGGGTCCAATGATTCCCCAATACATAATTCACGAGGAACTAAGCTCGAGAGACAATTCAATTAATGAATTCAATAGTATTGCTGTATTTTTCGGCTCCTGCTCTTCACAGTTCAACTTGATAAGGTTGTTCGGGCAGCAGAGATGTTACAAAAATAGTATGAGACTTCATTTTCAGAACTGACATTCAAAGATGATACATTGCACAAAACTGACCAGCTTCTATGTCGGGATTAAGTCCTGACAAACCTAAATATAGCACCCCCTGCCTGAGCTAAAGAAGTACGCAGGAGAATTTTTCATCGCAGAGAAACTGATACCAAAGTTAAATGCATATACAATAAGATTAATAACACAGAACTTTCAAAAGCACGCGAGCCATAAGTTATAAATTTCTCTGTCATCAAAGGTGCAAAGATTCTACAGTTGCTCATATAAGAATTGTGTTCACCAACTATATGGTCTGACAATGAAGTCTTTCCATAGAAGATTAAGAAAGCTGTGTACCATACGCAAAATCCATCAAGACAACAATTTAAACATTTTCCATATGTGGCCTTCAGGGTTTGCATATCACCACGAAACAAGGAAGAAGAGCTCTAGGGTTAAGCAAATAAAGCTCCTCAATATTTGAATAAAGACCAACTTTACCAGCTAATGAATCAAACCCCGTCTGGCCAGCAATTTCTTGAATATTCTCCAGAGGTCGATGCACCCTCCCTGCAATAACTCTGCATACTATTAAAGCTTTTCTTACAGGTATATCATCTTTATGGAATTCTATAGATTCAAAAGCTCTTCCACTTGTAGAAGTTGTGAAAACTCCTATTCCACCTTTCAGTTCCTTTTTGGTCAAAAAGCCCTGTCTTATAATTCGACAAACACAGCATCTGTCGGCAGTGCAAAGACTGGAGGATCCATTCATGCCAAGAGAGCATGATAGAGTAGTTCCGTAGAACCTTAAAAGTTCGTTTCCATCGGCTAGGCATCGAGGGTGTTTCTTAGGAAGTTTACTGGCCTTTACTTTCACCGTCTCCCTGTATTCCTCAAATCGAGCCAGCGTTCTCTGCATGTTGTGTACTTTCAATACCCTTTCAATTCTAACACAGTGGTTGTCGGACTTCAGCCAGCTTGATCGGCAGATGATTTCAACAATTTTCCTCGACGAGTCACCCTCCACAAGTTCAGTCACTGTGTAAAAGAACAGTAAGCAACTGAGAAGCGTATCCAATATCAAACAAATATAAACAAGATTAGCTAAACCAAAAGTCAGATATATAGTTCAATAAAGATCAGAGTACTGGCTTAATTTTCCTTCTTTTTCCTTCAGTACGGTCCTTTGAATTTGATCATGCGATTTTAGGAGTTAGATTGAATGCATGTTTGATATTAAACACGATTAGACAGTAGAATGACCAAGACTTGATCATCTTTTTCTTCCTTAATACTATCAAGTGCAATCAAATTCTCCCTAGCAAACATGTATAAAATGAAATTTCCCCTGCCATACATTGTTCGTTGGCCTTTACTTTGTTCATTTCAATTTGATCGTGTATGATTTCAGGAGTAATATTCATTTAATGCACAAAATTGAACACAACTAGACAATAGAATGTCCAAGACTTTTACTTCTTTTTCTTCTTGAATACTATCGAATCCTTCCTACCAAACATGCACACATTTGTTCTTCCATACCAAACATGCACACAATGAAATCATCCCTACCAAACTTACTCAAAGGAAATAAAGGCACACAGTATTTTGCCATATAATTAACCGTTAAGTACCATTATAGAGATGCAATAGAGAAACTTTTTAAGGTATAAACGAGAATTTTTTTTTTTCTAAACACAAGGTAGGAGAATCTGGGAGTAGGATTCAAACTACTAACAGGAAATACAGAGAAGACAAGATCAGTTATTTAGCAAAAAGTCACCTTAAGTACCTCATGTTTTTCCCTGCTAATTTATCGTATGAAAAGCAGTAGAAAAACAAAGATTTCATGTTTCTAGACTGACAAATTTTGTGTACTTCCAGGCCTCAAAAATGAAAAAGTAGTAATACTAATTGAGACATTCCCAAGCCCGGAAAGATGATTTTACAACAGATTTCTGTTATAAATTTTCAAGAAGAAAATCTAATATACAACAAGGGTCCATGAATTGATTTAAAGTTGCTAGAAAGTATAAAACCAGTAAGAAAGGAGAAGGTTCTTTACCAGCATGCTTTGAAAGATGATGTGATTCAAGAGCTTCCCACTTTCCAAACTGTTCTCCACATTTGTGGCATGCAATAGAAGAAGACCCATTAGTATCTTTATCAAGGGATGCCGTTGGTTTTAAGGGCAAACCATTAGTCCCCTCAAAATTTGCAGAATTTCCATTCCCAATGCCCTCAAAAAGAGAAGTCTTTCTAGGAGGAGTTGCAGCATTTCTGTAGGATGGATTGAAGTAATGCATTGTAGGGTGCCCTCCAGGGCCAGGAGTACCAGGTCTTAAAGTTCCCACAAATGCAGAGCCAGCACTACCATTATCAACACCGCCGCCGCCGTGAAGCCCACCTTCTTGCCACCCACCAAAACCAGTGATTTTGAGTTCACATGTTGAGTTACTCAAAATCACTTCATGGGTTATTGGGTTGAGAAATTCACTACTCCCTATGGATCTTGGACTACAACTTGGGGGCTTTTCCAAATGCCTCTTGCTCCCATGAATAACATCTTTCAGATTTGCTATAGACCTTGAACAACCAGACCTGCCTGATTTTCTAGTCAAAATTGCACTCAACTGCTTCCTGGTCTTTGGATCATACACATCTGATGGCTCTGATTTACAATGCAAGGATTTCTTCAATGAAAACCAAACTGTTGGCATATCTTTCTTCTTCTCCCCCATTCACTGACTTCTCCCTTTTCAATATATGTTTTCCTCTTTTACTCCCTTAAAGTCCTAAATGTACAAACAGTCTGTACATTAAGAATTCAACACTTTGGAGCTTTTCTCCTTGAATGCCATAAATATTGAATGGGATTACAAGAAAATATGAATATTGGGTCCAAGAAGAAGATGACAACGGAGACTGGATTAAGAAAATTTTTGACAGAAAGTAAATGACACATTAACTGAGTTCACAATTGAACACAGGCGGTGAAGAGCAAATTCAGAAAGCGACAACGCTTTAAATGCTATCAAACTCATCACTTTTGAATTCAATTTTCATCACAGGTTTGAATAATCATTTTTTAATGAAATTTACCCAACCAGGATTTTAGATATTATAAGCATGCTAAGACGTACTCACTGCTTGCATTTATAAAAATCCAGTACCAACATGGATCCTGGGGCCTGTCTAGATATAATTTATCTTTACCATAGTTTCTCTTTTTGCATTTGTGGGACAGATTTTTATGTAGTGGGCAACATTTTCTGTTCTTTTCATCGACAGTGATATCAAAATGACGTCAAAGTGTAAATGCATTTTGATATGTCACTAGTATGGTAAAATAGTTTAACCATAGCAAGTTTGACGGTAAAAGCTCACCATCCATGTAAAACAGTCGACTCAAACATGTATTTATATTCATCTCTAGAATTCCTTTTAGAGACTGTTGGATAATTTTTACGAGTTTTGTCATTATATATATTCGACTTCAAACAGGATTCGAACTTACTATCAATAAGTTAACAACCGATCGTTTTACCATTGAGTTATTGATGAACAAAAAGATATTAGACTTCGTATGGTTCATTTCTGACACAATTCACGATCAATGTGAGCTAGAAGCTTCCTATGTAACTTTCCGTGTGATTTGTCGAGGATAGCCCAAGCAAAAATTTACGTCTTTTACTTCATACTTGAATATAGCATTTCTTGAAATATTAGTGTGGTAGACTCATGAATTTCGGAAACCAAAATGCATTAAAATTTGGTCAAGGAGAAACTATTTTTTATTAAGTTAAATTCACCAATGGCCACACAACTTTATACTTAGTGCCGTCATGACCACTCAATTTGATTTTGTTTCACCATGGCCATCCAACTTTATATTTAGTGTCGTTAGGCCATTCAATTTCGTATAACGTTTCAAAATGGCCACCGAATTTCATATAAAATATCATCTTGGTCACTTAAATTTTTTTTTCATTTTCACTAATTTTTAAAGGGGTAAAACGATAACTTTTGATTTTATATATAAAATAAATTTAAAAAAAAACAAAAATAAAAGTTTTTTTAAATTTTAAAAACGTTTATTTTAAAATAAGTTTTTATTTTATTTTAAAATTTTTAAGTTTTTATTTTATTTTACATTTTTAAGTAACTTTTTTAAAATAAGTTTTTATTTTATTTTATTTTTAAAAATAAGTTCTTATTTTAATTTTTTTAATATATATAATACAAAGTTATCGTTTTATCTCTTTTAAAATTAATAAAAATTATGAAAAAAAAAAGTTATGTGATTATAGTGAAACGTTATATGAAATTAGATAGTCTTTGTAAAATAAAATCAAATTATGTGATCATGGTGAAACAAAATCAAATTAAATGATCATAATAATCTCAAATGTAAAGTTAGGTGGTCATTGATGAAATTAATCCATTTTTTTAATTGTCGTTAATAATCACAGCATTAATTTGCAGATTAATTAAAATAATTATAATGAATTCCAAACTCCAATGACAAATAGTAATTTAGCTGTAAAAGCAGAGATTATTATTACACGTTGGACACCATTCTCCATGCAGCTTTGGATTCAGTTTCGAAAAAAGAAATGTATGTAAAATTATGAAAAAGAGACATAATGTTATATTATTAATTTTTACAAATATTTTTTTTTTAGTTTGATCGTTCATTGGTCTAATGAACTTATTCTCATTTTAAATTTTAAAATATTTTAAAACTTATGCGACAACAATACTTAATTGATTGTTCTAATAAATTATGATATAGTCCATAAATTAAAATCAAATTAAAATTTCAAATCAAAATATATTAAAAATCTAAGTATAAAATCGATATGTATTCACTTTATTTGAGGAAAACTTTATTTTAGTAATTCCCATGCAATATCGTGCTAGGGATCTTACGTAATAAATCACAATGAATAACACCAACTCAAATACGAGAGCATTAATTGTACTTGAGTTGGTAATTATATGTTCAATTTGCTTTTAAAATCTTTGGCCCAATAATCTAAACCTTTATCTTTGGTAATTCACGTATGCTTAACATCAATCGGTGTGAAAGTGAGGTCACTATCACTTTACCCAATATATTAAGCACCAATGAGTTCAAATAGCAAAGATTTAACGGGTTGGCGATCTTCATTTTCTTACATCTAAATTGTAAAGGGGGGGAAAACGTAGAAATCAAGATCCAAAACGAAAAGGCAAGACAAAAGATTTTTTATAAAATTAAAGGTATTACCATATTAAGATATCAATATATTTCTATGTACCGTTGACATTTTTCTCGAAACTATTTGAACCACATTAGAACCGAATTTAACTGGCTACTCCAGTTCAAATTATATTTAAGTGCCTTTGTTCTCATATTCGATTTTATGAATGCCTACGAAATCATTTAACCACCATTATATTTATTATACATTTTTTTTCTTCATTCTTTACCACACATCTTTTCAATAAAATAATATTACACATAAATTAAAAAGAATTCCTTCTTTTTCAAGCATGCACTCTCTCAAAAAATATTATTCCAAAAATTATAACATCAAATAATGAGGGTCAAACATGAGCTTAGGGTATATTTCATTGCAAGCACTTGAATAAAAAGAAAATAAGTTTTAGGCAAGTGAATTGTCTAAAACTTATTTGTATGGAAATTATTAATTAAATGTGTCTAATTGGTTTAATTTTCAATCTAGAAAATATTAAATTTGTCCATCTTTTATTGGCGGATAGGGGATTGGGGAGAGAGAGAGAGAGAGATGCCTGATTTTTTTTATTTTTTATTTTTAACAAAAAATATGATGACATGACCAATTTCTAATAAATATTTTTTTTATAGAGAAATGTCAATTTAAACAATTTAGAAGTAGAAATTTAGGTGAAAAATGACAATTTCCATGGAAAAATGAAATTCCTTCAAGTATATTTTTAAGAGTAATGCGTAACCTGGGGTTACAACTCTAGTATAAGTGGCGTTAATGTGGTATTAAATCATAGGTGAAATTAAATAAGTCTTTCATTTAACTTATGATTTAAACTAGATTAAATGTACAAATGTTTATCAATAAATGCGAGCACATGCTCCGAGAAAGATTATTTGAATGATACCATATTAATAGAAGGGGTGAAGATCATATGAATGTGAATCGTTGGTGGTAGGTGAAATTTTACGATGCTTCCTTTATAATTATTCCTCCTTCAAACCAGTTGGAATGCCATATGTTTTAAAACGATGTCGTTGTTGATAAATTCAATTGGATAGTGATTGATTATGCCACGTCCAAATCAGAGCACAAATTTAGTTGAACCGTCACCTATGTTAATTCAGTGTGAATTAACCAAAACTGAAAAACTTACCATTCCAATCTACAATTTAGTTTTAAATCTTCAATTTTAGTTAGCAGTCATAAATTGTTTAAATAGTACTATCCAATCATAATTTGCTTCATTCTTTTCGTTTATCTTTATCAAAAATTTGCAAATGAGGTGCTAAATCGTAGCAGTTACGTTTCAAAACTTTCAAATATATGCGGTAAAAGGACGTCTGGACAGTTTAAGACATATCAGCTATGATTTAAATGTCTTGAACTTATCTATACTTTTTTTTTTTTTTTT
>CAIGRB010126132.1:3087-18541 GCA_903798255.1 Fraxinus quadrangulata | reverse complement strand
TTTTGAAATCATTTTATGTGTTTTCATACTTTTCGTACTAACTACAACATTTTGAAATCATTTTATGTGTTTTCATACTAACTACAACGAAATTTCTTTTTGACAACCACAGCTATATGTTTCCATAAAGGTTTAAATCACTAAAAGTGGAAAAATTTAATCATAATGAACATAAAAATAATAATAATGCAAAGTAAACTTATGCGGTTCGGAGGTACAAAGTTTAATATAGAAGTCTAAAAAACTAAGGACATGTTCTCTTTACTATTTTCAAATCGTTTTCTGTTTTCAATTTTTTAAAACAGTGAAAACGCGTTATATTTTCTATTTTTGAAATCATGTTTTTGAAAATAAGTTAAAAAACTACAAAGAAAACTCAAATCGTTTAGGGTGTTTTCAGTTATAATCAAATCAAAATTTTCAAAACACGTTTTGAGTGTTGTCAAAATAATTTTTCAAAATATCAAAAAGAACACATTTTCAACAATTTCAAAATGGACGCTCAAAATACAAAATTCAAAATGAATTCAAAACACAAAGAGAACAATTCCTGAGCCTTTGTTTGAGTTTCATTTTGTTGAAAAATAAATTTTATAATAATTACTTTTTGAAAAATATGCGGTTAAAAAGTTTTAAAAAAAAATTATGTATAAAATTATTTTATTGAAAGAATATATAATTGAAAATAAATTTGAAGAAAAAAGAGTTTTGAAATCATTTTATGTGTTTTCATACTTTTCGTACTAACTACAACATTTTGAAATCATTTTATGTGTTTTCATACTAACTACAACGAAATTTCTTTTTGACAACCACAGCTATATGTTTCCATAAAGGTTTAAATCACTAAAAGTGGAAAATTTTAATCATAATGAACATAAAAAATAATAATAACAATGTAAAGTAAACTTATGCGGTTCGGAGGCACAAAGTTCAATGTAAAAGTTTAAGAAACTAAGGGGTTATTTTCTTTGTATTTTAGTTTTGTGTTTTAAATTTGAATTTATTTTGAGTTTTGTGTTTCCATTTTGAGATTGTTGAAAATGTGTGTTTTTGCCATTTTGAAAAATTGTTTTCAAATTTTTTTTAAAAAAAATGAAAATCCCTTTTACTTTCCTCTCTCTCTCTCTCAACGAAGCCCATTGCCACCACCTTCATCTCCCCCATCGATGCAGTCGACGCCACAATCACCACCTTTACTTGAATCACTAACCACAATCACCACCTTCACCTACAACCTTTTTGCTGGTTAAAGAAATCCCTAATTCAAATCCTCTCGGTTCTATAGCTGCCGTCGCCACCTCAAATCAGTTTTGACTAGTGGTAAAATTTCTTTTTTTTTTTTTGTTATTTCGTCGCTGATGAATAATTGGAGGTGATAGAGGGGAGAAAGGCAAAGTTGTTGGTGGTGAAATTCGACGGTCTAGGTGGCTAGAAAGTGGCTTTCAATTTGTTTTTGTTGGCGATGGTTGTAGTGCTGTTGCTGACAGTAGTTGTAGTGTTGTTGTTGTAGTTGTGGCGGCATTGGTTTTCAAGCGGTGGTGCAGTAGTGCAGTGGTGGTCGCGACGGTGGTTGGCGGTGATTAAAAATACTTAAAATGAGTTTTGAAAATTTTAATTTGATTATAACTTAAAACACCCAAAAATGACAAATTTGTCGTTTTAAATTTTCTTTGTAAATTTTTAATTTATTTTCAAAAACGCGTTTTCAAATATAGGATAAAGAACGCATTTTCACTAATTTAAAAAATCGAAAACAGAAAACTACTTGAAAACGATAAAAAGAACATGCCATAAGCCTTTGTTTGAGTTTCATTTTGTTGAAAAAATAAATTTTATAATAATTAATTTTGGAAAATGTGTGGTTAAAAAGTAAAAAAAGAATAATTAGATTTATGTATAAAATTATTTTATCGAAAGAATGTGTAGTTGAAAATAAATTTGAAGAAAAATGAGTTTTGAAATCTTTTATGTGTTTTCATACTTTTGGTTATCATATTTCAAGTTAAATGCCTCCTAGATTCATGAATTTCAGATCTCGCTATTCGAAAGAGACTTCTCAAATCTATTATCATATGATTCATATCTCAAGTTCAGAAAGTTCATAGTCTCATCATAATCTTCACAAATGAATCCAAAGTATCTTCGAAATGTTAGCACTACATTTTTCAATATTGGTACTTCAATTAATTGCTAGATTGGGTTTTTGTGCATAGTTTCTGTAGGACCAATCCTAGGGTCAATTTGCTCCAACAATATCATAAAGTCACCTTCGAGTGTTCCAATCACCTTGTAATGTACCTTAAACAAAACCTCCTTATTCTTAACCTGATTGCCTCTAGCTTGGTTGACCAAACTAACATCTGATTTGTGTATACTGACCCTCTAATTTCTCGATCGATTTAAAAAGTCCTGCACAGCATATAGAATTGTCAAAGTAGCTTAATTTCGTAGCTTTTATAACATGTTCAGTAATACTTGCTCCAATTTTACAAACGATCCAAATCTTCTAACATATTTTTCCGAAATTCCCTCCTCTATATATTGCCTTTGTCCATATTATTCTAGGCTGATAGGACCTCAGCGTCCACATAACTTATCAATAATCTCCCTCTTGGTCCCTACTTTTTTTTATTTAATGAGTCTGACCCAACTTCTAGGTGTTGCAAAATATTCTTTTATGTATTTTTATCATGGTCCCCAAGATTTTGGAATTATTCCAATTGGTCCCTGAACCTTAGTATGTTGCAAACTGGAACTCAAACGTTTTGTTTGATTCCAACTGGTCACTGAATTTTAAATATTATACATTATAGCCCTAGAATTTCAATTTCTTTCATAAATCAGCCCATATTCTCTTTGGTAGCATCAAATTGGTCCCCGTGTTTTCTATTTTCTGCAAGTCAATCCTCGGCATTTTCTGCTTAAAATACATCCTGAAATTTAAAGATTTCTCGTCAAAATGAGCCAAATCATTTGAAATGATTTTAGGAACTGTACAAGCATTAGAAGTGCAAGTGCGTTGGATTAGTAATGAGGTTGGGGAATCCCTCTCTGTCCCATTTGACGCGAAATCTTTAGTTGGGACAGTAATTAAAATATTTTTATTTGTCGTCCTTTTAGTTATTTATTTGTTTCTAAATATAATTTTTAAAATTTTATTATAATTAAATTTGAAAATATAAAATTAATATAAATAATAAGAATTGGGACGGAAAATGCTGTGTAGGGAATTTTTTTTCTAATTTTTTTCCTTGCACTTTTTTATTTTAATTAAAAATAAAGATAAAATGTCGAAAAAAAAGAAAGAAAAAGCTGGGAATGAATTGCAACTATGTCGATAAGTTGGGATCCAAAGGCACAAATATCTTCACAGAAATGAAACAAAAGGTTTTCCCTGTGAGGTCTCCTTTGTCTTGTATTTTTAGGGTTAATTATTTGAATGGTTACTGAATTTTGTCAAGTATTACTACTTAATAATTAAACATAAAAATGTATATTAGTGATTACTGAACTTCATCAAATGTTATCACTTCATAATTGAACTTAAAAATGTATATCAATGATCACTGAATTATGCATCGTGTTATTCATCTATCTCCCAAGGTAATATCCATTAAGTTCAACAAACAGTAACGACTTGAGTGATGGATGAGTAACACGGTGTATAGTTCAGTGATAATTGAGATACATTTTGAAGTTTAGTTATTAAGTAGTAGCACTTGATAATGTTCAGCGACCATTGTGATACATTTTTAAGTTCGGTTATTAAATAGTAACATTGGCATAGTTTAATGTCTATTGAGATATATTTTTAAGCTCAATTATTAAGTTCCGCAAATCAACCTTTATGAGAGAAGAAATCAAAGAAAATAAAGGGAAAAAAGAGGAAATAAAAAATCAGAAACTTAAAAATCGAATAAAAATAGAACTTTTGTCGATATCCATTCTGAAATAAATGGATGATATTAGTCTTCAACTGAAAGTTTTGCTGCCCAAATGAAAGATATACGATACTAAATTGGCTAATGATTTGCAAAGTCATTAAATTCTCGACTAGTATATCCCCTTCATCGACAATTGTACAAAAGTACTTTTGATTTTTGGATCAAATGGTATCAATTCACTATATCTCGAACTTCACATAAAAATATAGAAATAAAGACAATATGAACACTGAAAGAAATTGATAGAGAAAAATTACATAAAAGTACAAAGATATTCGAATTAGTGCTAAGGTAACTGAGATCAATTTGATTTTTCATTTTTTTTTCCCTTCATTTTCTTTAGTTTCTTCTTTTACAAATGTAAATTTGAGGGAAAAAGAAATTGTTTCTGCTTAATAACTTAACTTCAAACTATATCTCAATAATCACTAAATTTTATAAAGTATTATTACTTCTTAATTGAACTTAAAAATGTATGTTAGTAGTTACTGAACTATATACAGTATTACTAATGTATCACTCAAGTTGTCATCATTTATTGAATCTCATGATTTTTTTCATTTGAGTAATGGATGAATAACATGATGCATAGTTCAATGAGTTTTAAAATATATTTTTAAGTTCCGTTATAAAATTATAATACTTGATGATGGCCTATAATTATTAGCAGGAAACAAAATAGCAACTCGTCGGACGCTCTCAGTTCTTTAATCTGTAAGCTCCCTTTTCTCCTTTTAACAACATCAATCCACAATTTTATGAAATTAGAACACTGACTAAATGCCTAACGATCACGTGTTGGTCGGTAGTCAAGATTTCTAGCAATCAGGGTCCTTCTGGGCATCTTTTTTCTGTTGATTCTCTTTTTTCTTTAACTGGTTCATGGGAATTAACATTATAATTCAACTGTGTGAATGTATTTGGAATTGCTCGTTTAGGGTTCAAGAATTCATTTTTCCTGCTTGTGGGTTACTCTGCTCAATAAAACAATCTACTAAGGGAAGGAAATAGAAGTTAATTTAGTGGCATATATAATGTGGGTTCTTTTGAACAGAGTTTATTGGGCTTACTGTGTTTACGTATAATTTGATGTGAGTATGTTTAATCGAGCTAATTATTACTGGCATGTTTAATTCGAGTACTGTTAATCATATAAATTGTTAATTGTTGTTTATTATGGACATTTTAGTTGAAGTGAATTTGCTCTTTTTGACATGTAGGAAGTTATGGAGAAATATTTTAAACGAAAATCTCCATTTTCTATTGAAGAAAATGATGATGCAGAGAAATCAAAGAAAGATATAATTAGAGGAGCACGCGTGCAAGGCAGTTCTCGGACTCTTTTGAGTATATCAATTGATTGTGTTCGGTTTCTCACACGACAGGGACTTGTATTCGATGATTATGAATTTGCAGCTTCAGAAGATCAACGAGACTTTATTCAACTTTTGCGGTGTCTGGCCGACCAAAATGCTGAGATTAAGGCTATTATGAAAAATGCTCCAGAGAATCTCGTTTTAATATCGCGTGATATTCAAAATGATATTGCAAGTGTTGCTGCTGTTGAAACGCTGAGCGTTATTATTGAAGATATTGGTGATGCCTTATTTTCAATTCTACTTGACAAGTCTCCTGATGTCTCACAAGAGGAGCAAATGTCTATTGTGTTGCGTTATGTGAACAAAACTGGAGATGTAGTTGAACGTTTTATGGGTATTGAACACGTTTCTAGTGCCACATCTCTCTCACTTAAGGCTGCTATAGATAAATTATTCTCTAGATACGGGTTGAGTATTTCTAGATTGAGAGGACAAGGTTATGATGGGGCTAGCTATATTCAAGGTGAGTTTAATGGTCTCAAAGAACTTATTTTGAAAGAGAATCCTTGTGCTTTTTACATTCATTGCTTTGCGTATCTACTTGAACAAGCTCTTGTAGAAGTTGCAAAGAATCACATGGAGACTGGATCACTATTCAGTTTGGTTTCTAGGATGGTGAATATTGTCGGAGTATTGTCTAATCGTTGTGATCTTCTCAGAGAGAAACAAGCAGCCATAATTTCAAATGCACTCAAGAACAGTGAGATTTCAAGTGGACAAAGTCTCAATCAACATAGTACTGTTAATTGTCCTCATGATGCACATTGGGGATCACACTATGGTACTTTGACCACTTTGATTACCATGTTCTCGCCTATACTTGATGTCCTTGAAATGATTGTTGATGTTGAATCATGTCGTGATCAAAGATCTGGGGCAAAATTATTATTGGATGGAATGTTATCATTTGACTTTGCATTTAGTCTACATCTCATGAGAACTATTTTAGGAATTTCCAATGAATTGTCAAAGGCATTACAAAGGAAAGATGAAGATATTGTAAATGCCATAAGTTTAGTGAGAGTATGTAAACAACAACTCCAAGTGATGAGGGAGAATGGGTGGGATTCTCTTTTGGAACAAGTATGTTCTTTCTGTCAAAAGCACAATATTGATGTTCCGAACATGGATGGTATTCTTATACATCAAGGTCGCTCAAGGTGGAATACTGAAGAAATGACAAATTTGCATTACTTCCGCGAGAATTTATTCTATGATGTCATTGATATGCAACTTCAAGAGTTGAATGATCGATTCACCGAGGTAAATAATGAGCTACTTCTTTGTGCAGCATGCTTATGTCCCAATGATTCATTCTCGGCTTTTGATAAGGAGATGTTAGTTCGCCTTGCTCAGTATTATCCAAATGATTTTTCAACAACAGATTGTATGAAACTTGATGATCAACTTGAAACTTATATCTCTGATATGCTCTCGAGCAAAGAGTTCAAAGAATTACGTGGCCTTAGTAATCTTTCAAAGAAGTTGAATGCAACTAAGAAAAATGAAGTGTATCCAT
This sequence comes from Fraxinus quadrangulata, assembly GCA_903798255.1. Lineage (NCBI taxonomy): Eukaryota > Viridiplantae > Streptophyta > Magnoliopsida > Lamiales > Oleaceae > Fraxinus > Fraxinus quadrangulata. The sequence goes on along the minus strand of CAIGRB010126132.1, from coordinate 11,696 downwards.
TAGTTTACAAGCTTGTGAATTTGGCATTAATTCTTCCCGTTGCTACTCCTACAGTTGAAAGAGTTTTGACTACAACTAACATTGTGAAGGGTCGACTGCGAAAAAAAATTGGAGATCAGTGGATGAATGACAACTTAGTTGTATATATTGAAAATGATGTATTCCAAAAAATAGATGATGATGTCATTATGCGTGGTTTCCGAAGTGTGAAAACCTGTTGGGAACAATGGTAAAATGTTGTGACACTTTTAATATTATTTTTTTATTGGCTTATTTCCAAAATTTATATCTTGTCAAGTCTTTACCCCACTGAACCCCATTCTAACTCCACCCCTGATAATGCCGAGGGATTCACATGAATAGACACAAATTCAGTGGACATTTCATGAAAAGTGAACAGCAGGGAACATGAGTTGGCAAGGACATATTGAAAACCTGTAAGATTCTATTGCTTGAATTCGAGACCAGTCAGATAAGTATTTGAAGAAAATTGTTAAAACTAAGTAGAAAAACACTAGCAGCAGAGTCGCATCGGTTTCTATAGGAGATAATGTTTAAGGTCTTCCTGCTCTTGCAGAAATTAAGAAAGAGAAATGGCAAGGTTTTAAACATCCAAAATGGACTTCTGGGGGATCTTTTTTAGGTCAGACCAGGATGTTAGGGGTTTTTTTTTTTGGTGGAAAAAGTAGAATATGATATAATTCCAACATATTCAGTTGGACAGTTTCTACCTCCAAGGTTTAGATAAATAATTCATTTGTGATAGACTACATAGCAATTCACTTATTGTTTCTGTATATTATTATTGTCATGTGAATTTGGTCCTTCTGTCAAAAGTAGACCTTCTCATTTAACACCTTATGGTAATTTTTCTTATTAGCTAAACATACCTTGTAGAATTTTAAGTGGTTGGTAGAAACTACACAGTTGGAATCTGGTGTTGTTTTAAATTTCTCTGTTCATACTAGTTTTCTTTTCTAGAGTTCAGAGGATTCACGAATTCATGCTGTATCAATGGGAGATCTATTCAATCAGTTTCTGGGGTTTTGATCAAGTTTTAGAACTGTATAATCCCACATTGCATGTGTACTATATATGTAAGACTTCGTAGAACTTATACCGAGTTCTTCTCCATGTGGAAGTAAAATAGGGGTGGACATCGTAGAGTTCAAAACCTTGCAATATCGGGTAAGTGAAATGTCTACCTTGAAAATGTGATTTGAACATTGGCCTTAGGACACTGAAAGGTCGCACCTGTTTCTTGTTTGAATTGCCTTGCAGTTTGTTGACATTAGCACTGAAACAATTTTGAACTGGTGAAGAGCTCTGCATACTTTGTTTCTACTAATTTTTTGACTTGTTCTTGACTCGAGGGTGCTATAAAGATGATGCTGTAGTTTGAGAAAGAATATGCATAATGTTATCTTTTCAGTAAGCTAGTTAAAATGTGAACAACTATGGTTTATTTTTTAGCCAAGTTGACAAATTTTATTTTTTTAAAATTATAAGCTCATAAGTAATTAAATTTTGAATTGTTCCTGCATGGAATGAGGCTGTCCACTGGAGGATTTTAGCCCACAAGGAAAATGCAGTTTTGTAAAGTCGGCTGAAAAGTATAAAAATTCCCTCTATCCTCGGATCTGAAGGTCAAATACTTAGACATGTTCTCTTTATCATTTTTAAGTCGTTTTCTGTTTCGATTTTTCAAAACAGTGAAAACGTGTTTTCTTTCCTATTTTAGAAAACGCGTTTTGGATATTTTCAAAACAATTTTTTAAAATGTCAAAAAGAATACATTTTCAACAATCTCAAAATGGACACTTAAAACACAAAATCCAAAATGAATTCAAAACATAAAACTGAAACACAAAGAGAACAATTTCTTATTTTTCTATTTCTTAAACTGAAGACATGAACTTTAAAGTTCATGGGGTAGCACATTAAGAGTATCCATAATTCAAAATCATCGTTGCAAAATAAGTGAAAATGATCAGATATGATGGAAAGCAATTAAGAGTTATGTTTTAGTTAATTAAACCAGTGTTCCATTTGCTATGTCTCAGATATCTCATCAATTGTTTAGGCGATATCATTGTGTTTGGTAACGAGAATCGGATATCATGAGGAAGAAATAAATTAAAATCTTGTTTATTATACTAGTATTTAAAATAACATTTTCTGCTGTTTAATGAAGGAATTTTCTAATATCAAAACATTTTCTGCAAGAATTTTATTAGGTAACAATTTTTGTCCACGAAGGAAAAGGAAAAAAATATATGTATGTATATGCTATGTAATGAAGTAAGAATAGAAAAGCTGTATTGATTATTAATACATGAAAACTATCAAATTCAATTCTCAATAATGGAAACGATCCAATTTTTGTAAAATTATCACGTTTCAGTCACGAATACATGCCTCAGTTTAGCAGCACCAGTCCATGTGAAGAAGCTAAACCTAGCTTTATAAAATTGGACAAGGGTAATGAGTTGATTTCCCCAATGGTCACGGAACTTATGTTTGTGTTTTTGATTGATTATTGAAGTTTAAGATATTAAGTTTTGGCTACTAAATTTATCCAAACGTTAGACGTTACCCACTGCATAACATCCGTTTCAAATCTTTTACGGAATTAGTGACATGGCTAACGGAATGCACATGCGACATCCCATCACGTTGTTAGCAAATTATCACATCTTCGATTGCTCAATAAACTTTGAAAAATATCTTCTATTATTCACTAAACTTTGAAAAACGTCTTTGATTGCTCACTGAACTTTTAGATGGTCGATTTTTGGCTACTAAATTTATAAAAATGACATTGGCCAGTTCGTTAAAAATGTGTATTGTGAATCGAAGTTTGTGGCATGAGCACGGCTCAAGTAAAAATGGATCAAGCTTTTTTTGACTCGGTGCGACACGAGCCGAGCCAAAGCTCGACAGAAAAAATAGGGCTCAGCTCTTGCTTTCGACTAGGGCCTTTCCAAGTCGAGCTGAGTTGGGTCATTTTTTTTTTTCCCCTAAAATTCTATTTTTTTAAGACAACTGCGCAGCTACCTTATAAAAGGCAATTGTAACTGCCTTTGCAAGTAGGTAGCTCCTTTATTTTCAAGACACGAGCCAAAATGGCCCATGTTGATGTGACTGACATTGGCCGAGGAGCCATACGAGCTGACTCGAGCTCATACCAACACTCGAAAATGAGGTTTGGTCAGAGCCTCGGCTCGGTTCTAACGAGCCACGAGCCGAGTTGGCTCGAGCTTTTCCATAGTCGAGTCACGAGCCGCTCGAGTTGAATTGACATCCCTATGCACTGGTCACGTAAAAGTAATAAATTGAACAAAAGAGTCCAAATTGTCATTCTACGAGGAATGATTATTCAATTACATAATAGTTAAATTTATTTTTAACATATTTTTGTAGGCATGATGGAGTCAGAATTTTCTTTTATTCTATGTTTTTTTTTTCTCTCGTCTCTCTCATATTTTAATTAAAATTAAGCATGACAATGATTTTACCCCTAAAAATCTAGACATTAGAAACTCAAATACCAATTTAATATAAAATTGAACATAGGAATGTCAATCTCCTACTACATTGGTGAATCAGGTACATCGATTCTAAAGGGAATCGAACCTAATACAAATGGAAATCATAGAAATGAGACAGTTGGTTCCATATCAAATTATAGAACCGAACCAATCAGTTCCGATCCAGTTCAGTCCAATTTTTTATATTGGAAAAACTACAAAAATAAAGTATGTAATTACTTGTGAGATTGAAAGTAGATAAAATATAGTATGAAATCACATATCATTCTTGTAATCTAAGAATTACAAAAAAAAAATCAATTAAACAAGACAACAAACAAAAATTCACTCCAAAACTCAAGTTCAACTCATAAAAGCGAAAAAAAAAGAATAAGTGGTAAAATCTCGATCGAAAATTAATTCTTACAAAATCTTTATAACAGTAACCTGATTATCTTTGGTAATCCTCAAGGATCTTTATTTTTGATAGCCGATCACTTTAAAAAAAAAAAATTGAATTTATGAAATATTGAACTATATATATATATATATATTATTATTATTATTTTTCTATTAAGTTGCATTAAAACTATGAATTTGGATTTTAATTTTGATTGCCCATTAAAGGAAAGAAGAAAAAGAGTGGAAAAAGAAATTTTAACGTGAGATAATTTTGGGGTCTAGTGTTCAAAGATCTAATGTATTTTGATACAAACAAAAAGAGAAATTCTAAAGAACCATATTCAGTATTGGTTCTTAAGATAGTAATTAGAATTGAGCCGAAATCAATCGATTCTCGACGTACGGTCCCAAAACCGACCCATTTAGTAAATGAATTGGATTGAACTAACCGGATCTATGTAGTTCTAGTTCGGCTCTACCAGTTCTAGAAAAAAAATGTCCACCCCTATTTTAATTTTAAGCAGTACTAATATAAAAAAATGTTAGAAAAATAAATAAATGGAGGAAACGTCCCAAAAATGAGGATATATTAGTTCAATCCCCATTCAATCTCGTTGCCTTCCCTAATTGAATGGTTCGTCCGTGCAAAGATTGATAGTGTACTAATTTAAAAAATTGAGACTCAACTTCTTATTTAGTCCCTTATTTGATAGATATTAAAATCAAATTTTTAGTAAATTTTAATAAAAATTAATGAAATGCGTGGTTGAAAAGTTATTGATCCTAAAAAATGTGTGGTTAAAATTAATTATTAATTTTGACTTGAGATTTTAAACCAAATCAATCAGGGGCTTAGTATGTTGTGGACCATTTTAAACTCGATAATAACAATGATGACCAACCATGCAATTTTCAATTACGCCTTAATTATTTTTCTGTACCCTCGACGGATTTAGGCAACAAAGGAAAATAATTCAGGACCCACTGAGGAATCCCTGTTGGAGTAAGATTACCAGAAAATCGTAATCACAATCTGATTTTAGCCTTGTTCAATTAGAACTGGGCTTCATAAATTCCTATATAAGTCTGAAAATGTAATTCAGGAGCCATTAAGGAATCCCCGTTGAAGTAAGATTATCAGAAAATCACATTCTGATTTTAGCCTTGTTCGATTAGAACTCGACTTAATAAATTCCTACATAAGGCTGAAAGTGGCAAATTCCGATTACAATTATATTTGCTGTTCATGACATTGCTATTCCTTTATTGAGAAATTATGGCGTTTAAACCCAGTTTCGACGATGCCCTGTCGTTCGTTGATATTGTGAAGCAACGATTTCACGATCAAGAAAACATTTATCGAGAGTTCCTTTATCTTTGTGAAGGGTTCAGAAGAGAATTTACAGATCCAGAAAGTGTAATTTCACAGGTGAAGAACCTGTTCAGCGATCACCCGGATTTGATTTCACAATTCCTCAATTTTGTGCCAAAGATTTTACAGAGGGACAAAGAAGCCGCTGCTGCTTATGCTCCAACAACGTCAAGAAATTCATCTGATGAGGATGGAAGGGAAAAAACAAAATCCTGTATTGAATTTGTGAATTGGGTTGCGGAAACTTTGCAGGATGATTACTTGTATAAATCGTTTATTAATGCTGTTAATGGTTTGGGGAAATACAAGGACATTGATCGAGTTCGTGAGGAGGTTTCTGTTATATTCAAGGATTACCCGGAATTGGATATTGAGTTTTCGAGGTTTTTACTCGATGCTGTACTGCAGGAGATAACTGAATGTAAACAAGTCCTGTTCGATTGTGAGGATGAAATGTATGAATTTGACATGAAGTATCATTCTTTGAAATCAAAAATGGAGACCGTGGATCAAACGGCAGAGGAACTGAAAAGAAATCAGAACGAATCGATCTACATTGAAGATTACGTAGCCACCATAAAGTCGCATCTGAATAATAAGTACATGAAACTTAAAAAGGACCGCGAAATGTCTAAAATAAATTGTGCAAGAATTATGAAAGAAAAGCATGAAAAGATAAACAGTCATATGGCTTCTGTCAAGAAAGCAAGTGCAAGTGCAAATGCAAGTGCAAGTGCAAAGAGGTGGAGCCCAGAATCAACACTTAATGCCGAAGACAATGAGGAGAATAGTTACTCAGAGAACGAGGTGAATCCAAGATCTGATCCCGAGCAAGTTCAGCGGGTTAAAAGAGTCAAGAGTAAAATATTCTAAGGGATGATAGTAAAAGTTTATCTGTCAATGAATTAATGTGAGATATTCGATCTGTTACTGCACATTGTTAATGAAATTGTACACAGTACATTCTTGTGCAAATTTTACTTTATGATTTGTTCTAAGGTAGTATTGAATTACATTCTTTATTCTGCTATATGTTCTTATCTTGTCTTTCTTGTTTGTAATCATTCACATTTTACATCTTTAAGTCATCATAAAGAACAATAAAACTGAAATAATTTAAAGAAAATCAGTTTTAGTTTCGGATCAATCAACTCTAAGGACCAACTGTACTTAAAATTACCTGCAGAAACCGTTGCGCTGTTACTTTGAAATCCTTTAGACCTCCCACTTAGGATATTGTTGCAGAAATGACCTCGACCTGCAAATTAAGCGAGGTAATTTCAGCAGCAGGGATTTCTGCATTTTCTTAATCAAATTTACTAGCTTCTCAGGTATTTTTTGACTACTAGTTCTTCAGCACTTGTAATTCTTTTATATAACAAATTAATGGAATCTGCAGACATATAATGTAAGGAACAAGATGTACTCCTAAATCTTATTTTAAGAGTTAAGATGGTCTATTTAACTTGAATCGCAATGGTTTATTTTCTAGGTTGCCTCTAGCCACGTGTTTGTAATCAGGAAGCCGGTGCTCATCCTCACTGCAATCACCAATCAATTTCACAAGATGGGATGCCTTAGTTGCCCAAGAAGCAGTCTATTAACATAGAAGAAAAACATGAGTTATGTAATGATAGGAAAATTGTGAAAAGAGAGAGAAAATGTCTGAACCATCCACTCCCTTTGGCCCTGAGTGCCATTAAAATCAGGTAACTTAACAGCAACAGGTTGAGCCTCCAACCGGCCTAAAGCTTATCATCTATGAATCCCTTGTGCACTAGCCCGAATCCACCTTCACCAAGAAAATTACTTTACGAAATGTCATTTGTAGTTTCTTTCAGTTGTTCCAGAGTGAAAATGTGAAAACTTGATCCAATGGGAGAATTGGAGATATCACCAGTAGAGTAACTTATATCAGCATTGATATCCTTTTGACAGAATCTTGTTCACAAGTGGGTATGAAACATCGATATGTAATATTGTTGAGACTCATTATATTGTTAATTGTAATTTATAACTTGTGAGATGACTTCTATCAAAAAATTAGAGATGGATATGAATATATAATAAATAGGTTCGGGATGTAGTGAATCAGAGTAAAATATTCAAAAGGGGTTATTGTAAAAATTTATTTGTCAATGCGAAGTTCACGAAAATACTCTTGTGCTATTCATTGTTTCAAATTAATGTGATATATTCGCTCTGTTATTGCACATTGTTAATTTAATTTTATACAGTCCATCTTGTGCAAATTTTACTTTATGATTTGTTCTAAGGTAGTATTTAGTAGATTCTATTAATCTTTATTCTCCTACATGTCTTTTCTTTCTTGTTTGCAATGAGTCTCATTTTACACCTTTCTGTAATCCTAAAGAACAAAACTGGAATAATTTAAACAAAATCTGTTTTAGTCTCTGATCAATCAACTCTAGGGACCAATTATACTTCCAATCCTCTGCAGAAAACCATGGCGCTGTTTTTTTTTTTTTTTTCAAATAGACCTCCGACTTTCGATGTTGTAGCAGAAATGACCTCGACCCTGAGGTAATTTTAGCAACAGGGATTTCTGTATAATCAAAGTTACCAGTTTCTCAGGTATTTTTCGACTGCTAGATTTTCCAGCACTCGTACAAATTCTGCTATATAACATATTAATGGAATCTGCAGTAAGTGAGGAAGACAAACAATGTTTCCAACTTCTCCAATTGTTGAGATACAACTACCCGCGAAAGACTCTCTCTCCGAGGCTTTATGTTAATTCTTCGGACCAGACCAGAAAATAGCACCCTGCTATCCTCTTAAGGTTTAATATTTTCCGTCGCCATTTCATATCTTTATTGGCATGTAAACCACATAATGAGCTGGAAAAGAATCGTAGTATTGCTGCTTCAAAATTTTATTTAATTTCACATTTCCAGTCCATGTATTAAGTATCTACCAAACTCCATCTTCCCCATATAAGTAACCATCGATCCATAGCTCTGATCTAGCTGAACCTCGGAATATGCTACACCAGAAATCCCATTTATGTTATTGTTGGACAGATTAATAGTTGCAATACAGTAAAGTGCAGAAAAATAAAACTTATCGATTGATCGAGTCTCGTGACAGCACGATGTCCTAAAGCGAAATTGCCCGTCGATAACTGCTGCGACCTCTGTGGACAATCACCTCCAGGATACAACGATCAAATAAATCAATTGTGCAGCAAATCACAATTGATTTCCAGAACTCTCAAATGTACTCCAGAAAAATATGAAAAAATTGAGTATAATATTTTCTTTTTTCAATAAAAAGATATAATT
>CAIGRB010126127.1:24155-35637 GCA_903798255.1 Fraxinus quadrangulata | reverse complement strand
TTTTGGTTTGATTTATATTATATAATTTTTTTAAATTTGGGTTAGTGGAATTTTTTGTATTTTGTATTTGTTTTTTTACTCAGTAAATTTTTTTCTTGATTTAAGTTTGATTTATATTATATAATTTTTCCTGATTTGGGTTAGTGAATTTATTTATTTATTTTGTGTGTGTGTGAGAGAGAGAGAGAGATTAATTGTATATTTTGTAGGTTAGCAAAAACCCAAAAAAAAAAATGTTTCTGCTTTGGTATATATTTTTTTTAAAATGTTTTTGTAATGGTTATCATGTTGTGTGTGTGTGTTTTTTCTTTTTTAATTTCTGATTCTCATTTTCATTTGTTTGTTGTGGTTTTAATTATGTCTGAATTTTTTTAGTGTGTGTATATTTTTTTTGTTGTAGTAATAATCGTGTGGTCCAAATGAAATGTTATATGAAATTAGATGGTCATGGTAAATCAAAATCAATTTGGGTGATCATGGCGAATCAAAATCAATTTGAATATCCATGATGACACTATGTATAAAGTACAGTAGCCGTGGATGGATTTGACTCTGCTTTCAATCCATTTAATAAATTGTATTACACACCCATCACATGTTTTCACGATCATAGTAGACACTACCATCACCTCATTTCTCGCGCAACCCTAAACGTTAGTACCACCAATGCCAACACCCTGAAACACCACCATTTTAACAGTCGAAACCACCACTACAACCAAAATTCCTACCAAAAACAATCACAAAGAAAATCACCCCACCATTCCATCCCAAACATCACTATTTGTACCGTTGAACATTGCTGCCGTTCAAATCTAAACTTTCAAACCTTAAAAATTTTCCAATGGAACTTCGAAAATGGAGAAATCAACTCGAAAATTAAAAAAATGGAAATTCAGATAGCCTCCGTGGTGGAGATCACATCGAAATCAAATCGGTGGTGGTGGAGGGAGGAAGTGTTGGTGGTAGGCAGCGACCTGAAGTTTTAAAAGGCGGAGATAGGGTTTTGGAAGATTGGAGCATGTAATGAAGTATACGACATAATTTCTTCATAATTTAATGTGTCTGTTCACATAAACCTTCTTCTGGCAATTGCTTTTATGAATGCTTATTTCTTGAAACTATCGAGTACTGCGTACAAAATATGATTGAACTTAATTATTTGCTTTACAATCAGCAACATAGTTTGGTTTTGATACTTAATAAGGATAATGATGTTAAACAATTTGCATTATATTTTACATGCCCAGGCCGATGGGTGAATTAATTATTAACAAATCAGTTTAAAGGCTTGTTCAGAAAATATCGAGGCAGTTAGAAGTAGCTTAATTTATTAATATTGTTCACGGTCCAAATATTCACTTATTGGAGGGCTTTTATAAGACTTGGCTCACTTACATATGTCTTGGCTTAAATTGGCTACCTAACCTACAGCTATATATTTGCCCTATTTTTTGCTTGGAACTGTGTGTTTTGTAAGAAAGAAACTATGGTTGCTCATGTTATTCTCCCCTTCGTGCTTTGAGTCTTAACATTGTTCTACAATTGGTTGTGGGTTGAGCCGATTTAGATTGGTTGTTGGTTGAGAAATGTAACTTGAAATTGAGTTCAACATTTACCGATTCAAAGATCTTGGAACAAACTTCTACAACAATTGGTATCAGAGCTCCTAGGTGGCGAAATTTCTGCCAAAAATCGATGCAAAAATTGAAGCAAAAAATTGGAACCAAAATTTATTTTCTAATCTAACCCGAAATTGAGTTTTTGACCAAATTGCTCACCTCGTGAACGAACGGAGACAATAAGCATGCTCATCAAAGGCTTCGGTGACGCAAGGAGGCATGTCCAGTGTTTTTCGATGAAGGTCCCTTCGGCAGTTTGTTCCTTACACTATTCTTGACATTTTGGTATTGTTAATTTTCTGTTTCAGGTTATATATAGTGAATCTAGATGGTTTCACCCTTGGACGTTTGGGATTCAATCTTTGGCTGATTGTGTTACTACATTTATTGAATTTTTTTAGCGAACAATGGTGGCTCTAAAGTGGCAGAATCGCATCTCTTCTTATTTACGGACCCACAGATCTAGTCCGCTCGGTAAATTGACTTATCTCTTTAAATTTTAGTATTATCAAGTCATCGTGTAGGGGTAACATTAGAATTATGGTCACTACTATCTTGTACTTATTCAAAAGATTTTTCAACTTTAAAATGGACCATTCAAGGGTCTTGATAACAATTTAGGTATTTTCAACATACTTATACGAGATATTATTAATTGAAATGAAAAGGTATCTGAAATCTATAAGGCCATTATTATGTTTAATTCTATGTCTGACTTATGTAAGGAGGTTAATAATGTTATTAAGTATGGTAGAGACACTTTAACATTCGAAATTGTCAAAAATTCTCTTAGGAGTAAGGAAATAGATATTTAGGTTGGAAAAGAAGATAAGATAAGTGATGAAGTACATGATGAGGAGTAGAACGTGGTTTAAGCAAATGAGTTTGAGTAGGGATCAAGATAGTAGTGACTCGAGTGATGAGGATGATAAGATGAAGGGCAAAAGATGGGACAGGTCTAAGTCCAATGGTAGTCGGTGTTATAGCTGCGATAAGGTTGTGCACTTTGTGAGGAACTATTATAAGAAGAAGAATAAGTAGAAGGCTAAGGCGAGATATGAGGCGAATGTTGTTGTCGGATCTATTATGAGGCGAAATTCATGGATTCAAAGATCTTGGAGCAACCTTTTGCAATAAACATGTAGGCGAATAATTATTTGATTATAAATGGAAATGAGAATTATTCTAGGATGCATAAAAACACTAAAATATACCAAAATCGAATAAGAGGAAATACATTATTCTAGTTTAAAAAATTAAGGAGTGATTAAGTGCCTTCCAGTTGTTTATCAATTGCAACATTACTTTATTATGGATGGAGAGAACTAAAAATGGTCACTTTTCAATTTTATTTTTCGAGAAAATCTTCTATTTTGGTTTAAATAACGTAATTTCAAAAATAGCCTCTATTTATTTAACGTATCTCCTACCAATTGACCTATAAGATAGACGCATTTTACAAAACAAAAAGTTAGTTCTAGAACAACTACTCTAAAGTTGAACTCTCCATTATGATCGAGTACATGTCATTCATCAACTTGACTAAACTTGGTCGAAATGAAAGAAACTTTACAAAAAGTAGAAATAATCTAGATTGGGGCCCTTTTTTGTATGTTTTTGTTAATGAAGGAATTAGTACAATCAATGATATGCAATTTTTAAATGCATATAAAAGCCTTGTTAAGCATATTCTATAAAATAAGATAAATATGCATAATTTATCAAGTCAACATTAGGTACCCTACGTAAATAAGTTTAATAATATAGTAGTTTGTTTTCATTAATAATTTTTCTTTAGTTGGTTAAATTAGGCATTGTTTGATTGCAACGAATTTCATGAAAAATGTCACATTCGAGAAAAACGAATTCTACTTTGACCGTTTGATTGCAATGTGGAAATGGAAATCGAATCTCAAGGTACAATCACTATAAGTTGTATTTTCTTTGTTTTCGTGGAAAATGAATATTTATGGGTTTGGTGGATTTTTATTTTCCAATCAACATGGAATTGAAAATCCTTTCCACATTTACCTATCAAACGGGCTCTTAGTGTTGTTGGTTTTAAAGAGACAATCTATAGATAATTAAGATTTAGAATATACATAATATATTCGAGAATATGATTGGACGAGACATAAGACAAACTTCCCATAAATATTTTATGTTCTTAATTCTATTTAATATAGAGTATGCATCAGCAATATCACTAGGTTGTTTACCTAAAAAAGAGAATTAATTTGTGAAATTTTCTATTGAAATGTAGGAGGAACGTGTGAATCTATTGATAAAGACTCCAATCATAACCAAATTATGAGTATTAAATTTGTTGGTAAGTTCTAACCTAACCCTCTATAGACATCAGCAATATCAAGTTTGCATTTGTTACTATTTTCTTTTATTTGATTATTACTATGGTTTACAACCTAAATGATTTGTACTAATGTTGACAAAAACTATTCCAATCTTTCAAGCTCATAATAAATTAATTTCCGAATAGATGATATTCATAGATGCAACCTTACCACTTCTTATATTGTAGGGAACAAAAATCAATGCACACATAAGTAGCGGCGGATGCAAACCAACTCGAGTCGGATTGTTTGGCGTTTTTGATTGGTTAGACAAGTAATTTGCCCACCCCTACCCCCTCATATGTATGCAGGGTCATCAAGGTAANCCTCATATGTATGCAGGGTCATCAAGGTAAGCCTTCCTCCCCTTATATGGCACGACAACGTCCACTCCTAGTGCAACATGGTCGTAATTAAAGTATGGCTGTCCTCCTCACTCTACTTCAATCTCTACATGGCCGGTGTCCTAAATAACTTCTCCGTTATGACATATCTAACATACTATATAACTTTCTTAAAATTAAGAATTAATCAATTCTTTATGAATTACTATTGTTAATAATTAAAAAAAAAAAAGTAGTGGGGGCAAGAACAGCTGGAAAATGGATTTATCACCGCACATAAAGGAGGACACTATTGAGGACCACCTAATTGTTGCCGCGTAAGTTCTACTTACATGTGACTGTACATCTCGTTTGAGTGTACATTATATGCCCTCTTTTCATTTCTCAACTGTTTTTTCCCTTTGACCGTTTTCTCCATTCATTTCTTCCTCGTTCAATTACCCTTCACTAGCATCAACCCCTTTCCATTCTAAAATTTTCTCATTTTTCGAATTTCAGTTGTAAAATGTTCGTCCGTAACCCAATCAAGCATTTAGTCTATAAATCAAAATTTACTCATTTATTAACTTCTATAATTTTTAGGACTTCATGTGAAAGATAATCGAATATACTTGATGTGGTCATATAAACTTACGCTAGCCGGTTTCGATTCACCCCATAAATATAATTTTTAGTTTAAAAAGGAAAGACGCTAGTGGCTCCTATGAGGTTTTGTGAAGCAAGCCAGCTCATGCTCGGCTAGCATCATTCACGAACTGACTTGCTAGGTGAACTGAACAAAGCAACACCCCTACATTTACTCGTAAGACGGATGAATGCATTGAAGCAAAATGTTGGCTCAAGGACAAGAGGTGATGGACAAATCTATTTGTAATTGAATTCTTAGTAAGCTTGACATAAACATAGATCATTAACAAGTTACTATTCAAATTTGAACTTAGGAGGGGTAATAATGAGTTTAATTATAATATTTAAACCAGTGGTTCATCTTTATATAACACAACTGGTTCAAATCCGAATTACAAAACGGGGCTTCTAATTCAATCACCAATTGTCCAAGTCATATCATTCTCAAAGATCCAGTGGCAAACTTCGATCTTACCCGGAACCGAACCCAATGCAACGAAGGCTCCATGATCGGGGCTCCAAGAAGAGGTATCCAAATGACAGATGGCAACACCATGATTAATCTTGGACTTAGAATTCGGATCCAAAATATCTGCTTCGTAGACCCGGACTTTGGGAACTGAATGGCAGTAATAGAGCAAGTATGGGAATAGACTTTGATGGCAAGACACTGATTGTGTGACTTTTCCACCATTGATCCCTGTGACTTTCCCGATCATGATGTTACTATTATACCCTCGAGTGTTTTCGGTAGTCCGGACTACCATGTTCCGCCCTAGCACGGAGGTCGCAAAGTCGATCATGTCCTCAATTGAGGCCACACACCGCTTCGTCTCACCGGGGCTTGGGGCTCGTTCACACTCGCTCAATGAATCAGCCAACATTTTAGCCATGCTAGAATCGTCATCACCTGCGTGGAAAATTTTCTTCAATTCTCCAAGCTTGGAGGTCGAAAAGGGTAATTTCGACAAGATTACCCGGGGCAAAAACGACCTTTTAGGCATTTTATCCCGTATGTCGGGTATAGGCATCACATTCCCACCTTTCAACATCTCTTCTCTGAAGAATTTGCCAGGCTCAACCCACTTATTTACCTTTTTGCCACTCTCAGCCGCCAAAGTGGCCGATGTCGGCCCCGCCGCCGTGTTACTTTCGTTATAACGAGCAAATGTGACACCCTTTTTCGTATACTCCTTGAAGGTATTATTGACTCCATAAATTTTGAACCCAACTCTCTCACCAGAAGCATCTTTGCCATAACTATTGAATTTATCGGTGCCTTCATTGAATGATTGCCCATAATTCTCAAAATCCACAGTTGCAGCATTGGAACCCTTGCCATAGGTTTGAAAATTGTCATCACCGACATTGGATTGGTCTCTGTAACTCTTGAAAGTCTCCACTGGAACATTGCCGTCAGTGCCGTAATTCTTGAATGTGTTCTCCGGGGCATTTGTATTAGTTCCGTATGAAGTGAAACTGTCATTTGCGCCATTCCCGCTTTGACCGTAATTGGTGAAGGTTGAGCCAATCACGTTCGTCTCTTTGCCGTAGCTGGTGAAGGCATTGGCGGCGCCATTGGCGTTTTTGCCATAGTTGGTGAATTTTTGATCGCCAGAATTTCCGTCTTCGGAATAAGAAGTGAAAGTTTGTTCCCTGCCATTGCCGTTCTCGGTATAAGAAGTGAAACGGAGATTAGGGACATTGACTTCGTTGTTGTAGTTGCTGAAGTCGCCAACGCCGCCAGTCGCGGTGGTACCGTACGTGTTGAAGCTTTCGTCCGGCACATTACCATTGTTTGCATAACTATTGAATTTGTCGTTATGTCCGGCGGAGTCACGGCTATACCGCCTGAAAGTATTCACAGGAATATTTCCCCCGTCGGAGTAGCTCTTGAATGAGTCAACCCCGCCGAGTCGACCCGTGCCATAGTTTGTGAAATTCCTGTCGTTGTAGGCAGCAAAGTTCACATTCCCGTCGTGCTTCTCAAGGCTCGGCGTTAAATCGGGAAAGCAGAGGAGATTAGCCCTGGCGCAGAACTCGGGGAGGTGAGTTGAAAGTGAGTTCTGATCAGCTAGTTTAGAAAAAGCCGCAAATTGCACAGTGTCCAATGGTGAAGCTTTATTGAGTAAAAACAATGGCTTCGGCAAGTCATTAGAGATCTGTTTCTTCCAGTAACGTATCACATAACCCTTCGGCGTAAATGGGTTTTCTCCGGCACTGGAACTCTCGCCGCCAGCCGCCACTCTCACCTGCAGTCACAATACATTCACTCATTTAAATTAAACCAAACATAATCACAATATACAGCTAACAAAGATGAAAACAAAAGATTCAATATCAAGAACAAATTCTTACAGTGAAAATTAGGAACAGAGGGAGGAGAATGAAGTGCATTTTGTTAGTGAGAGGAAGTAGAGAAGTGTGAGAATGTGGGTGGATTTGTTTGGTTGGATGCACCATTTTTATACCGTGAGTTTCATTGAGTGGGTAAAGATAGAAGCAATGGTGGCGCGGGCGTGGGGATGGGGTATTGGATTTTGTGACCCAAATTAAGTGAAATATTTTGAGAAAATAATTTTTTTATTGGAACAATATTATTTTCTTTATTAGAAAAATATTGGAACAATATTATTTTCTTTATCGCACGTGATTTTTTTTTATCTTGTTTTCATCTTTGTGATATTTATAGGCCTTATATATAGTAGACTTTTCATTCAATTTAGTAGATTGTAAAAGTTTCTAAAATAAGAATTATACAAATAGATTAATTGTTCGTTTAAAAGTAAAATTTTCATTTAAAAATAAAGTTTGAAAGAGCTATAATACGTAGATTGACATGAATAACACATGTTAACAATTTTTACAATAATTAATGATAGTATGTTGTTAGTCCTTGTAGATCGTATGATTTTTGCATAGACAATGTAATTTTAGAAGATTAAATTAGGATAATTAAAAAAGTTGCACTTGTTATACTTGTCACAAGTTATATCAGGCATTAACGTCGTAGTACTTTTAAAAATGAGCAATGTTATTCATAGTCACTGATTGTAGTACTCATCATCCATTACAGCTTGTTATTTGAAGCAACCGAATTACAGAAAACTAATATCTCAAATAACAAACAGGCATATAAAATACTACTGCAATCGTTGATTATAAATAACATTAATTCACATGAAATGAGAAAATTCAAACTAATATTGATCGAACAGTGTTAAATTTAGTTAGGATCAAAACTATGTTTGTCCATGACAAAATTGATGATGTTGAATAGACAAATACATTTCATATAGGCATCGAGACACGAAATGTGATCTTCCTTCAGTTATATCTTTGAACTTACATATAATTGAATACATCGCTCTCAAGAAAGAAAAAAATATAGGAATTAACTAACCAAAATCTTTGTCTATTCGACTATTAGATCTCAATTTTTCAAACTGATTTAAGCATCAAAGTATAATGAAACAACCTTTGTTAAAGGCGCGACGGACTTGTACAATGATAAACTCGCATGTACTAAGCGAAAACCTTTCTTGAACAAAATTACTTAATTACCAAATTTTAATAAAAATTGATTGCATTACGGAAACAACAAAGACGCGTAATACTCATGTAAGGCAGTGGTTGGTCATACGTCGGTCTTCAACTAGATTCTAACGTGTTTTAGCCTCTAAGGGTTTTGTTTTATACTGCGACGGTTTTCTCAAAACATCATGACTCAATCGCTTCATTACAACAATATTTGCATTATTAGAATTAAGAATTGTACAATCAGCCCCAAGGGACAAATGCCCGTGACCAAAGGGGGGAAATCTGTTATTTTATTAGGGGTTCAATGTTATATTTGACAATTGACAACTATTTTTATTGAGGTGGATCCCTTGTGTGACCCACCCTTTGTGAGTGCTTTGTGGGGGTTCTTACGGAACCTTCCGTACACTCAGTTTTCCTCTTGAAAGTAAACAATAATAATACGAATATCACGTCTTAGATTGGTGTCCGTTTCTACGTCCGACTTTTCTCCTCGGGTGCTATAGTTATAACACCAGCAAAAAATGGGGACGAAGAAGTTCCTTGAACGTCAAAGAGAGGTGTGTATATGTGCTTGTATGGAAAGTTGAATGTAATTCGACGTGCCTTCCTACCTTACACTCCAATTATTTAAGAAAATTGTATATGGTATTTAATGGTAAACAAATGATTAGTTAGTTAATTTTAAATTGAATTTAGGGATCAAAAAGATAGGGGAGTAATGTCCCCAATCAACTTCAATCTTATCACTACCTTTAGTCTAATTTCTTCCTCTTTAGCATTTTTGAACATTAGTAGATTGACAATAAACTAAGACTTTTACATCGTATTACTTATTTTTGTTTTAAAACTAATTTTTAAGAGCGCGTTATATTCCAAAAATGCTTTTGAAAAAAGCCATAATGGATCAATTTTCTCCAAAAACTCTTCTAATTAGAAGAAGTACTTTCATAAAATTAATCAAATGAGTCCAAAAGTTGCTTTCGAATTTCAAAAGTTCATTTTAACTATTTGATTGAAAGAATATAATTTCTATCATACATTGCTCTATTGTACTCCAATGAAATTGGAAATTAAGATATTTTAATTTTAAATAGTTCAAAACGCATTACAGAGCAATTTAAAAAAAAAAGTCATGTCAGACGGGTCCATAATTTCTTTGTAAAAGCTCCACGGCATACTCATGATATAAGTGTGGGTGATATGTTCCTAATTTTTACTTATTTTTAGTTTTTACTCTGTGAACATCAAACGAAGCAAGAATTAATCGATCATGGGTAAAGTGTGAAAGTTAAAGCTGTTAGCTGCTGCTTCCAGAATTCGAAAAAAAAAAAAAAGGCCTTCTAAAGAGTGTGCTTTTAGCTTTTCCACTGTTTAATGTATAAAATCAATTAGCCAAAAAAAAGCTGAATCCAAAATAAAGTAGTGATTTAAAATATTACTTTTCCTTTTTATTTTGCAATTTTCTTTACTTCCTTAATCGTGAGATTCTAATAGAAGTTGACAGCATGCATCCTGGTTTGTGAACATGCTCTATTGAAACGTCAATATCCTAATAATTAATTATTTTCCATTTTTCAACTTGATTTTAATTTTTGACATAGGTGTAACCTAAAGGTGCCATGTTTCTCATCTTTAATTTTGAGCTATACTCTATTAATAGCAATCTATGTCTCATAGGAAAGTTGCCTTGAACATATTGGTGTTAAAATGAATTGAACTGAGACGCATGAAAGTCATACTTAGAAAATTTTCCATCTAAAATTGATGTGGGTCTATGATCGACTTATGTTTAGATTATCTTGTGTAAAACGATAGGAGAATTGTTTCGATTTTAAAGCTTATGATACGTCTATTACGGAAGGTTTGATATTATAGGAAATTGCAGTGACGGTCCCTAAACATTACAATTTTTGCAGACTTTACTATAATCTTCATTTCCTGTCAACAAATGTCCCTAAAATTTCATAAATATGCATTGGAGTCCAAATGAATGGACAATTTAACCATTAGTTGACCAAAAAGTCAAAATTTGATCAATTTTGACCAAATTAAAAGGGACAAAATGGTATTTTGCATTTTTCTCATATTAAATAAGTTAAAAAAATTAAACTAAAAACCTTAAAAAATAAAATAAATATATAATCCCACTCGACTCACCTCCACCTCACTTCCCCAAATCAAAATCTAATGAGGTCTCTTCTTCTTCGACGAGACCTACCAAAAATCGCCACCACCTTCAACCCACAAAGCCACACCACCACCCATGCCCACCACAATCAATATGAAACCAGAAATCAAATTCATCTATATCAAACTCATAAATCAAATCCATCCCACCTAAAAATTGGGATTTGAAATCCTAAAAGCTGCATAAATTGTTTGTCCCTTTTTTTGTTGTTGAAATGCCATCATCAGACTGGATGCCTAAATTGTGAGAGTTGGCCGGTGATAGTCCACGACGATGGATGTGATTGGAGGATGAGTTGTCGACAGTTTTTAAGTTCGCGATTTGGGTATTTTGGGTTGTTATTCCGGTGACATATGGTGGACTTAGGGCTGGTAGTTGGGTGGGATGTGTAGAGGGAAATAAGGGCTTTTCTGATGATGCGTAGATCCGACAATTTGGACTGTGGTGCCGACGACAGAGAGGATGATTTTTACAAATTCATTGATTTTGATTTTTTGTTTGGGTTCCATTTGGCAGTAGAGAATATGATAGTGAAGGTAGTTGTGATTATGGATTTGGTGGTGACATTTGGTTTTTGGTGAGGTTTGGGGGTGGGTGTGAATGGGTGTTGGGGAAGAATATAATCGGCGGTGGTGTCGACTGGTGTTGGCGGTTGATTTTCAGTTGTTGGGGGATAGGTTGGGGGTGAAGAAGAAATCATTTTTTCTTTGATTTTTTATTTATTTAATGTAATAATTTTAAACTTATTATTTTGCCTCTGTTAATTTGGTCAAAATTAATCAAAATTTTTTTTTTTGGTTAACTAAC
>CAIGRB010126127.1:0-15983 GCA_903798255.1 Fraxinus quadrangulata | reverse complement strand
CTACAAATTGATGAATTGTGAGCCATATGCCATATTGCAAGTTCAACCTCAATTGATCATTGCACAACATGCGACATTTTATCATTTTCCTGTTCCATGTACAATATTTTTCTTTTCCATTTTTGTACATTTTGTTATTTGATGCAAAACCATGCTAAGCAATTAATGTGATAGATGAAATTTTACGATCACATTGATGGATAAGAAAATAATTGATTGTGGGTGAAGGAATTTAATATTTTGAATTTTATGGTGATGATGATGGATAGAATAATAATGGGTAATTAGCAAAGTTTCCATCATTTACACATTGCACAAATCATTATTTTTGCTTCTAAATTGACATTTGCACCCTCATTTTAATATTTTCTTGCTGAGTTGATCATTTTCGTCTCATTTCGTCAATTTCCTTTGTTAAATATGGATAAATGGTGAAAAATATTCATATCGTTATCGTTCCTATCATTTTAATTTTATCATTTTGACCTTCAAATCGATCTAAAAGATTATTATAGTCCATTTTCTCTATTAAAATATTGTAAATTGTCTAATTTACCCTCATTTTAAATAAACTAATAGAAAAGAAAGAAATAATATANACCTTGTGGGAAGCATGGTAGGCTCGTATCAAGCAGGCATCGCTCCTTGTTTTGCGTGCTAGAGTGGAACTTGGTACGCAACTATAGGGAATACGGTTAAATCACTTCTTTGCCCATATTTTGACCTCTTCAAAGCTCACTTCAACTAATCCACAAATACAAAATGAAAAAGATAGTCCAAGAATAGCTAACAAAGAGGGAGTGAATTAGTTTCTAAAACTTTTTCAAGAAATTAACTTAAAATCAAGCGTATAATAACTAGATAGATTAATTCAAATAGCAAATACGAATATGAAGGCAATAAGTAAAGAGGGATAGAGAGTGCAAACAATATAATTATGGAGGTTGGATCCAATGCTCCGTTACCAAGCTCTTCGACACGAGTAAGGCCAATTTCACTATATTGATTGACTCGTGGTACAATCCAACCATTTATAAAGCTTCCAGTGACTTACAAGCAAAGTACACCGATCCTTTTACAACGTTGAACTTTCTGGATTTTAATTTACAAGTTTAAAGAGAATTGAATTGAATTGAATTTACAAATTAAAAACTTCTCTATTAGTAAATGATATGATCACAATTAAGTAGTAAGAGAGAAATTGGTTAATACTTTAATGAATAGCAATTAGTGAAACTCAAGTGTTAGGTTTAGAAAAACTTTATTATGTTGAATGATTTTCACGATTTGATTTAATCAAAAGTTTTTCCGAACAAAATGATTTGATAATAATAAATAGGACGAGAAATCAATGTTACTTTGCTCAAAAGAATTTCACTTTAATGCTCTCTTGTTGTATTAATGAATGGCAAATGAGTTGGTATTTATAAAAATGAGAAATGTCAATTTTTTTGCCTAATGGACGATCCAATCGGACATCCGGAACAATACAGGACTATCCAAAAAGTAGCCATTGAAAATCAGTCCGAACAGTTGAAAATTTGACCGTTGCTGTCGAACAGGACGTCCGGATGGCCAAAAATATTTCTGGGCCATTTTTTTTTGTTTTGTTTGCAACCAGTAGATTTGCATGACATTTTTACAAGATATTTCAAGGTAAGTAATGTTTAATAGTATTTAACATTAAGTTGAAAATCTTACATTTGAAAAATAATTTTTGTGCAAACGTTTTAATGAAGTGAATTTTAATCGTGCATAAGAAATTCATCACTTGAGCTTTCAATGTGTCATTGCTAAGAATTAAAATATTTTACCTTACAAACGAGCTAAGAACATCTAGTTCCAATATCTTCGATTAATTTGACACAAGTGCTCGATTTGTTGCTCGATTTTGAAATGACGCAATGTTTGTCTCCACTTGATTTGGCATGATCGATTTTCATCTTGAGCTTTCTTGATCGACAATTTTTCGTCTAATTGTTTTTTCTCCAATTTGATTAAGTCTGCAACATGTAACATTTGAATATTCGAATATAAATATTAGTGATAAATATACTTTTGTTTGTTATAATCAAAACATAAGATTGGCCATAGATTAACAATTTTCCCATTTTTTATTATAGCAAACAATAGATGATTTGCAATGAAAAACACTTTATCTCATATGATTAATACATTTGCAATGCTCTTCCTCCTATGTTTGATAGATCAACAATTTCCCCTTTCTTATACACATTAAGGATGCATATTATCGTTTATATGTTTTTCTCTTTTTGGTATAAGCAAAAAGAAATGTGAAGTGGGGAAATATAAAGCAAAACATAAGGCCAAGAAATCTCATAGGAAAATAGGAATATGGCAAAGAAAATTCACAATGACATATTCAACATGTAGCGAATAGAAAATGTTAACAGGAAGCAAAACATGAGAAGACATCAATAGTAAAGCAAATAAAGAGAAAATTCATGAAAAAGTACGTTCAAACTATTACTAGGACTCCGGAGGAGCTGGAGGAGAAAACTGAGCATAGAAGTGGGCATAGAAGATATTCTGTTGATCCTGCATTGCCGTTTGTTGAGCTTGAATGGCTTCTTGCTAGCTAGTACCCGATGGAGCATTCCGCCAAGACCATCAGCTGCGGATGTGAGAGAGTCAATGCGGCCATTCAAAAAGTTGTACTGATACTCGGTGAATGTGAAGTCACTACCCAAGGAATGAGGAATGCTAGACCCCGAAATGTCATGAGGAGGAACACGAGCTTCTTGTATGTCATCGTCGTCAACCTCAAAGGGTAGAGTCGATGGACCCGAGGTAGGGTCGAATCCCCTGGTATGTGCTACCGACTGACCATGTTATTTGGTGATTTTCATGCGATTAAGTGTTTTGATGTTGATAGTATTTGTAGGTTTAAGTTGGACAAATGTTTCATTATCTAATGAGACGTGAAAGTGTTTGAAAATCTTTGTGAGAAGCATTCCATATGGTAAATCTTTAACATTTCGTGATGAATGGACAAGTTTCATGAGTCCTAATACAATGGTTGGAAAATCAAGTTTCCTACCGACAAGAAATGAATCGAGAAAGAAGAGATCAAATGAACTCATTTCATCTCGATGACCTTTTTCGGGGTAGGATAACATTTGCAATAATGTTGTATAAAACCTTGCATGGAAGAAACAATTGATGTGCACACACTTTGGTGATATTTTCAAAAAAATTCTTGGTAACACCACGACAAGCCTCGATAGGGTCATAGCCATCGAGTATGGGATGTGTTTTATGTAGAAAAATTTGTGTTTCACACACTTCAAGTTCCAAAATATCACGAATGAGTGCTTTATTTATAATAACACGTTTATTTTAAACCAAACATGAAATTTCATTCGAACGTGAAATCGACATACTTTTATAAAATTCTTGCATGAGTCATGAGTATGCATGCTCTTCTAATATTGCAATTGAAATTCATCCTATTTTTTTTTTTTCAAAAAGTTCGCTATGAAATATGGGTGCTTCAATAGTAAAATCCTCAAAATCAATATTTTTACCTATCAAAATGGGTGATTTTTTGAATGAGTTGGCTGGCACCTCGGGTTCCAAATTGAACTCTTCATCGGATGAAAAAGGTGGAGTGCGTCTCATCGTGCTTTTGAGCCTTTTTCCCATTCGTCTAGAGCTTACCATGGTTGAAAATTGAGAAAAAGAGTGGAGAGCCTAGGGCTCGAGATTTTGGGGTGAAAAGGAGATAAAAGTGAAAATTTCTTGAAAAATAGGGATATAAAAGTAATGGGTTTTTAAAATTAAAGGGTAATTGATGATTTGAGGGGAAGAATTGAGTAATGGAGAAGAGATTTAGGAAGAGAAGAGTGGAGAAAATGAGAGAGATATTGGTTGTTTACGTGATTTAAGAAATTACCCAGACGCTGAACCGGACGTCCGATTCCTCGTCCGAATGAATTTTTTTTAAAGCACACAAATAAAGGTGAAAAGATAAAAACATATAAGAGCATGTAGTTTCAGTTATGTACTTCAAATTCATCAATTATGTCTAAACATCTTCTAATATATGAGAATCGATCAAGAGCTAGAGGTTTTGTGAAGATATTGGTCAATTGATTTTCCGTATTTACGAATTCTAGCACAATATCACACTTTTGAGCATGGTCTCTAAGGAAGTGATGTAGAATCTCAATATGTTTCGTCCTAGAGTGCAAAATAGGATTTTTAGATAAGTTAATAGCACTAATGTTATCACAAATGATGGGGGTATGATCAAAGGATAAGTGATAATCACTAAGAGTTTGTTTCATCCATAGAACTTGTGCACAACAACTTGCGGTGAGATATAATCGACCTCTACGGAAGACAATGCAACATAGTTTTATTTCTTACTAAACCATAATACAAGTGCAAAGCCTAAAAAATGACAAGTTTCGCTAGTGCTTTTACGATCGATTGTGCATCCGACACAATCAGTATCCGAATAGCTAAGTAGATCAATATGAGTGCTCTTAGGATACCAAAGTCCTAAAGTTCTAGTGTCACTATTCATTTTACGACCTTAATACGCGATTCTTTAGAATTTGATTGAAATCTAACACATAGACATACGCTAAACATAATATCGACTCTACTTGCGGTTAAGTAAAGAAGAGATCCGATCGTACCTTGATATTTTGTTTATCAACGGATATACCTTGTTCGTCCTTGTCCAATTTTATGGACGAGCTCATAGGGGTGTTCATTGGTCTCAAATAATCCATGTCTAATTTCTTGAGCATATCCAAAATGTACTTACTTTGATTGATGAAAATTCAATCACAAGTTTGCTTAATTTGTAGATCGATGAAGAATTTAAGTACTCCCATCATGCTCATTTCAAATTTCATGTTCATGCACTTAGAGAATTCTTCACAAAGATGTGTTAGTGGCACCAAATATAATATCATCAACATAGATTTGAACAATGATCATATTGTTCTTATAAGTTTTAACAAAAAAATTAGTATCCGCTTTTCCATTGAAAAATCATTTGAAATTAGAAACTTGCTCAATCGCTCGTACCAAACCCTAGGAGATTGTTTGAAACCAAGAGCGCTTTTCGAAATTTGGAAACATAGTCCGAATTTTTATGATCTAAATCGGGAGGTTGTTCAACAAAAATTTCTTCTTGAATGAAACCATTTAGAAATGCACTTTTAACATAATTTGATAAAGAGTGAAAATTTTATGGCAAGCACAAGCAAGAATCATGAGAATGGATTTTATTCTAGCAACCGGTGTAAATGTTTCCTCATAATCGATGTATTCTTCTTGATTGTAACCTTAGACCACCAATCTAGCCTTGTTATGTATAATTGTTCCATTTTCATCCCGTTTATTTCTAAAAATTCATTTTGTACCAATTATGGTATTGATCATTTGGTCTAGCAATTAAATCCCAAACATGATTTCTTTCAAAATGATTTAGTTCTTTTTGCATTGCTAGTATCCAAAATTCATCAAATTCGACTTCTTTAAACTTTTTAGGTTCAATTTGCTAAATGAATGCACAACTTCCTAGATGAATTCTAAGAGAGGTTCTAGTGGTGATACATTTGGATGGATTGCCTATTATTAATTCCTTTGGATGAGATGGAACCAACTTCCATTCATTTGGTAGCGGAAGATCACTTTGATCATCGGTTGATTTTTCTTTGCTTTCTTGAACATTGGACTTCTTCGTTTCTTCTTCATTAGAAACTTCTTTGTCATGATCTTGGATGTTCATTTGTTCTAATGGAGCTTCCAAACGTACATCATCATCAATACCTTTCTCACAAGACCAAGTGAGTTGGTCTCATCAAATGTGACGTGCATGGATTTTCTTCAATGACTAGAGTTCTTTTATTAAATACTCTATAAGAATTGCTAGTCGATGAATATCCTAGGAAAACATTAATATCTGATTTTGAATCGAATTTTCCCAATTATCTTTTGTATTCAAGATAAAATATTTGCAACCAAAAACCTTAAAATAGTTAAGATTGAGAATTCTATTTTTCCAAAACTCGTATGAAGTTTTGATTTTCTTACGACTAACCAAAACTTTATTTACAATATAACAAGCGGTATTAACGGCTTTGGCCCAAAAGTATTTTGGTAAGTTATTTTCGTTAAGCATGGTTTTAGACATCTCTTGTAATGTATGATTCTTCCTTTCTACTATACCATTTTGTTGAAGAGTTCTAAGAGCTGAGAAGTTATGTTCATATCCATTTTCGTTGCAAAAATTATCAAAGCGACATTATCAAATTCTCCACCATGGTCACTTCTAATGGTTGTAATAGAATAACCTTTTTCATTTTGGAATTTCTTACAAAAATGCTTGAAAACTTTTAGAGCCTCATCTTTTAGACTCAAGAATATGACCCAAGTGAATCTAGAAAAATCGTCAATAATTACAAAAGTATAATGCTTACCACCCAAGCTAGCGATTCTAGATGGTTCAAAAGATCCATGTGGAGAAGTTGTAATTGTTTTGTAGTCGAGGAGTATAATTTGGGTATAAATAAACGTTTTACTTGTTTACCAAATTGACGTGCATCATAAATTTTGTCTTTTTCAAATTTCAAATTTGGTAATCCTTTGACAAAACCATTTTTAGAGTTTTTTTAAAGAAGATTCACGCCAACGTGACATAATCTTCTATGCCATAGCCAAGTATCCTCTTTCAAACTTACTAGGCATTTTCATCATTTTCAAAATCGATATTTATGATATAAACATCTTTGCTTTGACTTCTTATAAACATACCTCTTTAGATGTAACATTCTTAATAAGACATTTAGAAGAATCGAATTTAATGTGGTAACCTTTATCACATAATTGATTTATGCTAAGAAAGTTGTGTTTATCGTTATACACCAATAGTACATTTTCAACGGAAGAAGAGAGATGATTACCAATGTTTCTAATTTCGATGATTTTTCTTTTAGCATTGTCTCCAAATGTGACATGACATCCATCATTCTTTTTGAAATTTGATAGTAAAATTTTATCTCCGATCATGTGTTTTGAACATCCGCTATCCAAGAACCATTTGCTCGTCATTTTCTTTGATACCTACAATAACAATTTAACTTTTGATTTTTGGTACCCACACAAGTTTGGGTCCTTAGTAGTTAGTTTTAGTGGATCTTCGAGTCCACTTTTTTTCAAAGTGTAGCTTCTTTTTTGTTAGACAATTATAGGCAATATGTTCATCCTTGTTGCAAAAGCTACAAATAATTTTTGAGGGAATTGTGTTTGAAGTTTTGACAAATAGATTTTTGAGATATTTTTGTTTTAAAAATCTTCAAAATCAATATTTCCCATTTCTAGTTTCCAAAGTTTTCTCCATTTCATTTTTTAATAATTTATGTTTTTTAAGAATAGAACAACTAAGGGTGAGTTTTTTAAATTTTTCTAAAATTTCATCATAAGAAGAAGAAAAATCATCATATGAGAATTTTTCGATAGAATTTACTTCATCGTTGATTACCATGAAACACATGTTGGCTACTTCTTCTTGACTTTAATTTTCATCACAATCATCATTGTCGCTTTCATCCCATGTTGCTTGAAATGTATTTTTCTTGAAATTTTTCTTTTTTGCTTGGACACTCGATTATCTTGTAACCAAGTTTGTTGCAATCATAGCAAACAATTTTCTTGCCTCTTTTATTGCTCTTCTCTTCTTTCTTTTGAAACTTTTGATTATTTCGAAAACTTCTCCAGTTTTTGACAAGAAGCACAAGATCATCAAACTCTTCATCACTCATATGTTCACTTGTAATTCCTTCTTCGATAGTCGATTTGAGAGCAGTTTGACGCCTAGAAAGCTCTTTTGATTTTTCCTTGCTTTTCTAGTCTTTTCTTTGATTTCGACGTTGTTGAGCTCATATGTCATTAAAGTTCCATAAAGTCGTCCAAAGGATACGTGTTGATATATTCGGTGTTCTCTATCAACATCCTCAATGAACTCCAATCCTCCGAAAGAGACATAAGCATTTTACTACCAAACTCACTGTTAGTAAATTTACAATCAAAGGCTTTGAGGCCATTAACGATATCCATGAAACGAGTAATCATGTCAACAATAGGGTCATCTTGTTTCATAAAGAAATTTTCAAATTCTTCACCAAGAGATTAATCTTGGTTTCTTTTACCTTACTTGTGCCAATGTGAGTGACTTTTAATGCATGCCATATATCGTATGAGGAGTTACATGTACTAATACGGTTAAATTCATTTCTATTTAAAGCACAATAAAGTAGGTTTTTAGCTCTAGCATTCAAGGACAATTTTCTTTTATCATTTTCATCATATTCCTCTCTAAATTTAGGAATAGATTGATCGGGTCTTTCATCAATTTTAATAATCTTGGTAGGCACATAAGAATCATATTCAATGACTTCCCAAATATTATAATCTATTGCTTGAATGTAAATTATCATTCTAGCTTTCCAATAATTATAATGAGTGCCATCAAAGAATGGAGGTCAATTTGTAGAATGCCCCTCGAGATTTTGAAGATTGTTGTGGTTAGCCATTGCTAGAGATTGTAAAATCTTAATTTTAAAATGAACACCTTGTTTTGATACCAATCGATAGCCCAGCTAACCAAGATGGGGTGAATTGGTTTCTAAAACTTTTTCGAGAAATTAACTTAAAATCAAGCGCATAATAACTAGATAAATTAATTCAAATAACAAACACGAATATGAAGGCAATAAGGAAATAGGGATAGAGAGTGCAAACGATATAATTATGGAGGTTCGATCCAACACAATAATCTACATCCTCCGTCACCAACCTCTTCGGCATGAGCATCTACGTCCTCCGTTATCAAGCTCTCATGCACGAGCAAGGCCAATTTCACCGTGTTGATCGACTTGTGGTGCAATCCAACCCTTACAAAGCTTTTGGGGACTTACAAGCAAAGAGCACCAATCCTTTTACAACATTCTGCTTTTCGAGACCTCAACACGACCCACAAGTTTAAAGAGAATTGAATTTACAAATTGAAAACTTCTCTCTTAATAAATGATATGATCGCAATTAAGTACTAAGAGAGAAATTGGCTAACACTTTAATGGATATCAATAAGTGAATCTCAAGTGTTAGGTGTAGAAAAACTTTGTAGTATTGAATGATTTTTAAGAATTGATTTAATCAAAAACATTTCCAAACAAAATGATTTGACAATAATAAATAGGATGAGAAATTAATGCTACTTTGCTCAAAAGAATTTCACTTTAATGCTCTCTTGTTGTATTAATGAATGGCAAATAAGTTGGTGATAACCCAAGAATAACTAACCAAGAGGGGGGTGAATTGATTTTTGAAACTTTTTCTACAATTTGTCTCAAAACTATTCAATACACAAGATATAATTTTAAAGTATGATACTAGAATTAAATATGCAAGTTTGATAACTTAATTCAAGTATGAATATAGCACAATATAAAAGACAATGTAAAGTAAAGTGCAATAATGTAAAGATAACAAACTAATTTAATGAGGTTCGATACACAAAGTATTATACGTCCCCGTTACCAAGCTCTCCGTCACGAGCAAGACCAATTGCACTATAATGGTGACTTACAACAAGGAGTACTAATCCTTAAGTGACTTATAACAAGGAACACTTATCCTTAAGTGACTTACAACAAAGAACACTTATCTTTAGGTGGCTTACAACAAGGAGTACATATTCTTAACAACAATCGAGTTTTTACAAAACTCTCGAAACCACTAAAGTATAAATGATAGTTTTGCAATTGAAAGAACTCTCTTAACAAGTGATATAATCAAGTGAAATATTTAGAAAGTTAGGATAACACTTTAATAGATAGCAAATGATAAAGTTCAAGTGTTTATGTTGTAAATTTTGATGAATGATGGATAATGAAATAATTTATATCTTTGTATCAAAGTTTTCAACCTATAATCTCTCTTAACAAATAGTACAAGTTAAGTATGAAGAGAGATTTACACTTCAATATAAGTGTTGACAAAGAAATTTTTTATCAAGAATTAAAAGTAGATGAGATTGAGAAAAAGAATTGAAAGTAGATGAGACTGAGAAAATTTCTTTGCAAAAAGAATTCTTGATGAGATAGATGAAAAATTAGTTTGATCAATCAAGAAATTATTTGTAATAAATGAAATAGAATTTAAAATCAAGTAATCTCAATGATATTCAATAAATATACTCTTTTAATTGCTCTTGTAATTTGTTGAAATCAAATGCAAGAAAAGATGAATATTTATTGAGCAAAGAAAGTCAAACCAGTCACTTTCAGTTGACCAATTTCGATTGACCGAAAGTGCATAGCGATTGGAAAAATCAAACCGTTGGAATTTCGACTGACAAGACAGCATTTTCGATCGACCGAAAATGTGAAATTTCGGTTGACCGAAAGTTGATATTTTTTTTTCAAATTATGAAAAATCAGTTTTATGCAAGTGATGAATTATGGAAATAATTTGAGTTTTGTACACTTGCTAAAAATTGATGAGTTTGTACCTTTATATTTAAGTTCCGATAAACTATTTCTAAGCTTTAATCTTCAAATATCTCATACTTCTTTTTTTGAGACTCATTTGATTGCTTGTTCTTCAACGAATGACGATTTGACTCTTTGAATGCTTAAGAAGATATATTCATGAAAATTTCAAAAAACAAAGTTTGTTAGAAATATAAGTGTATTGTTTGTTATAATCAAAACAAATGGATTTATATTGAATAATAGGTCAACAGTTGGTATTTATAGAAATGAGAAATGCCGACTTTTCGCTTAATCGGACGATCCAAAAGGACGTCTGGAACAGTATCGGATAACACAAAATGTAGCCGTTGAAAATCAGTCGGAACGGTTAAAATTTCGATCGTTGCTGGCGAACCGAATGTCCAGTCTGCCATCCGAAAGTTCGGATGACCAGAAATATTTCTAGGCCATTTTTTTGTTTTGTTTGCAACTAGTAGATTTGCATTACATTTTTACTAGATATTTCAAGGTAAGTGATGTTTAATAATATTTAAAATTAAGTTGGAAATCTTACATTTGAAAAATAAATTTTGTACAAAAGTTTTAATGAAGTGAATTTTTATCGTGCATAAAAAATTCATCACTTGAGCTTTCAATTTTTCATTGCTAAGAATCAAAATACTTCATCTTTACAAACGAGTTACAAACATCTAGTTCCAACATCTTTGATTAATTGGCGCGAGTGCTCGATTTTGAAATGACGCAATGTTTGTCTCCATTTGATTTGGCGTGAGTGCTCGATCGATTTTCATCTTGAGCTTTCTTGATCGACAACTTTTCGTCCAATTATTTTGTCTCCAATTTGATTAAGTCAGCAACATGTGACATTTGAATATTCAAATACAAATATTAGTGATAAACATACTTTTATTTGTTATAATCAAAATATAAGATTGACCATAGATTAACAAAAGAAACTTGAACAAAAATTAGAGCAAAATTCAAAAGTTGATGCAGTGGGTATATATGTATATGTAATCAGCAACAAGAAGATATAAATAAAAATATATTGAAAATATCTAAATTCCTAAAAAACTCGTGTAATTTCATTAAAAAAACAAAAATATATTAGAACACAAAACTCGATTATAGAAAAATAGTTAAATTCTTGGATGATGTCATAGTGGTATAGGGAAAATGGGCAGAGGTGGTGGTTGCTGGTGGCATGGTGCGGAATTGGATAATGGAAACTATTTTATATTTTTGTATTTTTTCGTTTTTCTTATTTTAATTTTCTTCTTATTTTTTTGTACTTTAATTCTCTTTCTAATTATTTTGGTTGTGGTGGGTGGTAGGGATGGAAAGGAAATCAGGTGTTGATAAATTGGATTCCTCTAGATGTCGAGGATATAAAAATAAATGTTGACATCGCTTCGTGTGGTAACCCTGGACCAACAGGAGCGGAAATGCTTATAAGAGATTTCATTTGTAAATGGTAAAAAGTTTTTGTAATTAATGTAGGAGTAGCAACTAATACCACCACTGAATTGTGGAGAATTTTGAAAAGTGTGGAACTAGCCTGAGACTTGGGGTTTAGGAGTCTTCTTGAAATTTTAACTTCATTCTTAATGATCGAAAATTGATGGACAGAAAGTAGGGCTTTAGGCTACAATTTAGGGGCGATAGACTAACAATTATGCAGATTTTCTAGCCAAAAGAAGCTTGAGCTATCCGCCAAGTTTATTAATTTTGGACAAACCCTCGAAACTTTGATGCCTTTGCCAAGTCATGAAATTATAGGGGTGGGTTAAAGGTTAGGAGTAGGTGTAAATGTGATTAGTTGGGACGTTGAAATATTTTTCTTTTGTTAGTGTGCTTTAAATTTTTTTTTTTTTTGTGAGGTTCGTTTGTAATTTTTTTAAAAAAATTGCCACTCTTTCTTTTTCATATTATTTCTTTTTTTTTTTTCTATTTTTTTATTTAAAGAAGAGAGTAATTAGTTGTTTTACAATGTTTTAATGGAGAAAGTAGACGGTAAGGACCTTTTGCGTAAAGAAATGTCAATTTTTGGGTCAAATTCTAAAATTGAAACGATAGAAACAATTTGCATACTGAAGGCAAATAATACGAATATTGCTCCAATTACCTATATTTGAAGGAAAGAATTGATGGAATGAGATGAAAATGACCAACCCTGCAAGAAAATGTTAAAATAAGGGTGCAAATACCAAATTTGAACGATTAGAACGAATAATGAATCAAGGAATCAATGTAAAAATATTTGGATTTTCAAAAAATTATCCTTATAATCAAAATATTGTTCAACCACACTTTCAAGCGTTTCATAGGGTGCATATTTATAATGAGTAGTGTTTGGATGAAAAGGAACTCAAAATCAACTTAAAAATCGAAACGTACTATTTCTTGGATAACCACACCACTTGAGCTCCAGACGAGCGACGGTCGAATATCGGTTAATATTTTCATCATAACTTTCTACCCCGATATCCAATTGAGGTGATTTGAAATACGTAAGAAAGCTAACTCAAATGGCTACAATCTTCTTGAAATAACACTTTTCAAATTTGAATATGTGATCTTCTTTTACATCTTTGACTCCTCCAAGGACTATACTATCAACTCCAAACTATATTTACTATAATTATGATTCATTAAATTATATTTTAACTTTGATTACAATTTAATAAAATCCTAATACAATTCAACTAAGACTTGATTTTGATTAAAGAAATTTTCAATTACAAATTTGAAAATTGTTAATTATAATTTGGATTTAACATAAATGATTTAAACTCCAATAAATATATGATACTTCAGCGTCTTCTATATTAATCTCAAATGACTTTAATTCAAATCAATTTATGATATTTCAGTGTCTTCTTACCCAACAACACGATCAAAATGATAAAAACCAATTTTAATGTCATTTTTGGCGTCTTAATCTTAGTCTTTGTTTATTTATTTTTTACCATTGACAAATGATCATTTCTCAATCATTTCTATAGTGTCCCCATCTCGATTTAAAAAGATGGTATCCCTTCACCAGTCATAGAAAAGTAGACACGCACTCAAATATGGGCCATGAACTATATGGGGTACACATAAAATGAGCGTGTACTTTGACAATAAACCATAAAAAATATTTTCCATGCCCATATTATTGATGATTTAAGTCATGAAAAAAGTGATGCTAGATACGAATTCAGGTGTGCTTATTTCAAGTAAATGTTATCGATCATCTAATTGTGATTTTTTCTTTTACTTTTAATGACTTGAGGAAGAAACTAACTGTATACATGTTGCAATTGTGTCTATGTGAGCGGTTTTTTTATCCTCACTAGGTCGACAACGAAAAGCTAAAGTGTTGATCCATGCCAAATGCAAGTCAATGTGAATGAGGCAATTTAAATTGTACAAAGGAGTTTGGATTTAACTATGCATTTATAAAAGCCGATGCGGCGTGAAGAGTGTTGAGATTGACAAATATGAACATCTTAAAATGGGCTTTTCCCAACTATTTATAGTTTCATTATGGTTGAAAAAAGCTCATTTAAGGAGCTATCAAGCTCGCCCAAACATATGCCTAGTCAACGATTGTACCCTCAATAGGGTTTTTTAAATGGAAGCTTGTCTACACCAATAGTGCATAACATTTTTGGAATTTAAATGATGTGAGTGGCATGAACCCATCGTGATCATTTCATTCGAGAAATGTGGATATATGACACTTACTTTTCATAAGCGTTGCATTTTTAATAACGCAATTGTACGATATTATAATAAGTAATATAGTGAACATTTGAGTTTGGATTGTCGTTCCCATGAGAACTATACTTTAATACTTAATTTATTATTTCTAACTTCTTTTTTATGAAAACAACAAATAATAATGATTTGTTGTGATTTTTTATCTAATTACTTGAAAATAATGGGATGCACACAAAGTTCGATTTAAAATTTAAATATGAATGATTTATTATGACATCATAATTTCATCTACTGAGTATATTTAAGTCTTAATTCAAGATTCATAATCTGATGTAATATTTGATCAAGTTCTTCTATTGTATTCAATTCTCTCTCGAATTCTCATTGAACCTATTTAATTAATTCAACTCCATATTTCTATGTAAATCAATCTTAATTAAACGCATTATTCGTTCTAAGAACTCATACAACAATTGAAATAATTACTATAAATATTTTTACACGTATACTAAATTACCGAATTTTTACAATGTGATCTAAATTAAAACTCACTTTTTGATTTGTAAAAGATTCACAAAATCATTGAATTAATGATAAAGAAATTCAAAGTATTAAATATATTAATAAAATAAACACATAAACTTTTAAAAAACTAAAATCTCGAATAAAAAAATAAAATAAAAGATCTCAATAGATTACATTGTTTGCCCTTATGAAAAACTTAGCTACTCATAATAATAGAAGAAAATTTAAGATTTGCATTGAATATATCATCGAATTTTGAATTGAAATATAGAAAAATGATGAATCTTGCATTAAGTTTCTCTTCCCGTTCCAACTCTTGATTTCTTGTTTTTCACCTTTGAATTTGTTCTCTAATTTTCCAAATTGTATTCTATGTATCTCAGAGTGTGAAACCCCTAAAAGTGTCTTCAGTCTTGTATTCATATATTCTCTTCACGGTTTTCCCTAATTTAGAGTTTTTATCAACTTCAAAACGGGCCAAAAATGCGCCCTAGAGGTCATTAGCCAGTGCCTCAACGCTTGGAAGCGAAGCCCCAATGCCGCGTCAAAATTCCAGGTGGTGCTGCTACGCCTAGTTTGTGGCGCTATGGCGCCACAACTCTGAGTTTCCAGCTTTTCAGTGGCGTAAAAGTGCCACAGTTTTGTCTCTTTTGACTTTATTGTGTTTTTGGTCCATATTCTCTTTTTCTCTTTATTTGATTTCAAATCAATTGTTTTCTCCACTTTTACCGTCATTAACTCCACATCACCAAATCTATAAAACAACACTAATAAACAAATTAAAAACGTTTAGTACTCATACGATCTAATCAATAATCAAGTTAAAATGATATATAACTTGTGAGTAAAACACACTCGTCATGTACCAACTCCATGTCCTTAAACATTTAAGGCCATTCATAGAGTTAATTTACTACTTTTGTTAGGTTAAGTTCTGTCTACAATTTATTTAAATTGAAAGTAATATAGAAATTTGAAATATACTTTCGAGAGATTATGATTGAGCTTTTGTTTGAGCTTTTGTTTGAATTGGTTTAATACTTGGTGTGGGATTATGGGCTGCACAATAAATAATGTGAACTCCAATATTTTTGGGTCAAGACATTAAAAAGAGGGAAAATTTCGTAAGTAAGAAATTAAGTATTACCTATTTTAAAATTAATAAACAACATTTAAAATTTCAAAAATCAAATATTAATTATATTTTATTTATGA
>CAIGRB010126103.1:81227-99486 GCA_903798255.1 Fraxinus quadrangulata | reverse complement strand
CCAACAACTGCCCACACATTCCACATGTATGAACAAGGGAAAAAGACACATGTCACACATGTGCATGTTCATAACATCCGAGTTATGATATCTGAGTTTGTAGACTCAGCACACTAAACTGCAGCTGAAACCTACATTTGCCTTGTTCGTGAGAACTAAAGTGTGCACCATCAACACACTGTCCATGCAAATCCAGCTTGAGGACAAGGCGTGCCCATGCCATTGTACATGTCAGCCTTTAAGGAGCTAACATCTATAGTAAAAGAACGTAGTGAAAATGGAACGAGTTAGCTGACGTTGACATACCGTCACATCAGCCTGTTATAAGTTAGATCTAAGGAAAACTTTTTGAAAATTAGCAAGCAAATCTTTTGACTAGAAACTTTTGGATTGTCATATAGCTAACTTATTTCCAGTATTTTTTAAAGCGAGTTCTCTTTTGGTATAATATAAATTTGGCGGTTCTTTTAACTCTTTTAATTATTAATTTAATTTTCATGATATGTTTTGATTTTACTGTGAAATGCCTACTTGAGTTAAATACAAAATATTAGATCATAGTATGATTTAAAAACTAATAATAAAATAGAAAAAAATGAAAAAAATTAATTAAATTAAGGGTAGAACGTGACACATTTCCTTGTCCTACGCGATGAAGTTACCATTAACTTGGCCAACCACTAGCTGGGAATTACTACTAATGAGCCGCCTCTTCATCTGCATCTTCTTAGCCGTCTAAAGCTAGCTAGGAGAGCCCCACTCTACCACATTGTTGGTGGCTTTGAATCCAAACCTCCCCGCAAAGCTAAGCTTATGACCTTTGGGGCTGATCAGAACCACACCTGTCTGAAGCCCGCATCTTCGGAGGAACCATCTACAAATATTTCGACGTGGGAGGTTCCGCAAGCACCACCACTTCCTTTATTTCTAGGATATTGGAAAATTTTGCCACAAAATCTACAAGGGCTGATCTTTAATAGATGTTCTTGCTTTGAAAAGAATCTCAAATTCACTGAGCTCCATAGTCCACTTCATCAACATTTTCCAAGCATCAGGCTTCTGAAGCACTTTCTAAAGAAAAATGTTGGTTAATACATGTACACTGTGAGCCCAGAACGACCTTAATTTCCTAGATATGGTAATTAGAGAGAGCTAGCTTTTCCATATCAAGGTAGCGGGTCTCCGTTACTAAGAGTGCCTTACTCATGTAATAAAAGGGCAACTGGTGGGTACCTTCATTTCTTCATCAGATACGATAAAATAAATTTGTAGGGGCTCATCAGCATTAGGCTTTCAGAGAAAGTGGCCTACCTTATGAGCTTCTTCAGCTCTTAGAAGGCCTCTTCACACTCCTTTATCAATTGAAATTTCTTTCCCTCTTGGGGGTCTTAATGAAATGAAGGCATTTATCAGTAGCTTTTGAGATGAAATGGCTCAAGGCTGCCACACCCCAAATTAAGTTTTGCATTTCTTTCGGTTTTTGAAGAAACCTCATTTTGATCAAGGCCTTGATCTTTTCTGGGTTAGCCTCTATGCCCTTTTGGTTGATTATGTAACCTAAAAGCTTTCGGGAGGCTACACCGAATGCACACTTAAGAGAGTTTAACCTCATTTTGTACCTATGTAAAATTTAGAAAGTTTCATCTAGGTGTTTCACATGGTCCTTTGTTTTCAATCTTTTTACAAGCATGTCATCTACGTAGACTTTTATTGTTTTTCCAAAGAGGTTAGAAAACATCTTTTTGACAAGTTCTGATAAGTGGCCTTGAATTTTTCAAATCAAAAAACATTACTTTATAGCAATAGAAACCTCTATCAGTGATGAAGGATAATTTTCTTCATCCACTAGGTGCATGGAAATTTGGTTATAACCAAAGTAAGCATCCATGAAACTCAACAATTTATGCTCGGTTGTGGAATCCACAAGTTGGTCTATCTTTGAAACATGAAAACTGTCATTCGGGTATACCTTCCATTTGAGGTTGGAAAAGTTGATGGATATCTTCCATTTATCGTTGTGCTTCTTTACCAAAACTGGAATGGAGATCCATTTTGGGTACGTGGCCACCTTGATAAAATCGTTGCTTATTAGTTTTTGAACTTCTTCTTTTAGGGCCTCATACCTCTGTGGGTTGAGGGCTCTCATTTTTTGTCTATGCGGGATAACTTTGGGATCATTTTATAGGTGGTAACAGCTAACTTTTGAGTTAATTCCAATCATGTCCCCGTTTCTCTAGGCAAAGATATCAAGCTTTTTATACATCAAGCTTTTGAGATTTTCCTTAGCCTCAGGTGGCAGGTCTTTTCCCACCTACAATGCCTTAGTGAGTCTTGATGATACATTGGAAATATCTCTAGTTCTTTTATTGGGCTGTTTGGGATTCAGACCCAATGATGTGAAGGTCCAACTTGTCAAATATAACCCCTTGCTCAGGAACATCCATCATTTCAATGTCTTCTCCTTGCCTGGAGGTCTGTCCTTCTTCAAGAGCATTGACCATGTCGACATCCCTCAACACCACATTGACATCTCTAGGTTCAGCTTTCTTTATGGAGTTTAGGTAGCATTCTCGTGCTAATCACCTCTAACAGTTGTTATCCCATGCTTAGTTAGGAATTTCATGCATAAGTGGTAAATGGACGTGGATGTCCTTAAGTCTTTTGCAGATCGATTATCCACTACTAAGAACTTCAAAAAATTGAGGGCTATTTGAGGTGATGGACCAATTTCAATTGCAAGAGTAATTTTTTCCCTCGGGATGATGTTGTCCCAGTGAAACTCTACAAGTGGGTGCTCATGGGGGTTAATTCGTGGTCTAGGATCATCTTATCAAAGGTAATTCCAAAGAAGATATTGACGAAACTGTAGTTGTCTACTAGTATCCGTTTCAACCCGCTGTAGGCCACCACTGCCCTTACTACAAAGGCATCACTATAAGGGTAGTGCACACCCATTTTGTCTTATTGAGTAAAGGTGATAAACAGTAAATGCCTTCCTCAGGAGCTGTTGTCAACTATGTTACTGACCATTAGAAGGTCTTTTGCCTCCCTGCATAGTTTCTTTGGGCATTCTTGGTTTCATTGCCAACATAGGGGCTTCTAAATATCGTGTCTATTTTCCCAATTGGCATGTTATTTGAATCTGTTGGGAGGGGTTCCTGAGCTTCCACTATGCATCTCTGCCTTTTTCCTTCACGCACTCTCCTCCATTGCAAAAATGTTTCTTAGCACGATAGTCTTAGCTTCCCATGCCTAGGCTGTTAAGCTTGCCTAGGTAGGATGGATCCTATTGAGGGATGATCATTTCTTTAGCCATCTCGGGGTTGGCCTACTCTGGATATTGGGCGGTCTCTCTGTAGTCAGTCATCTTATGACTGTAAGAATTATAGTAAGTGCAGTACTGGGATATATCTGACCTATTTCTTGGCCTGAAACCTCACCTTCAGCCTTTTCTCCTTTGGAGGAGCCTACTGCCTTGTTCCACTATGTCACGCATTGATGCTGGGGTCTTTATCTTTGTTGGCCAGCGTGGGTACCGCATTCAATGTAGCTGTGGTGAGTGCTTAGCTTGAATTGGAAACGATCATATTGTCATCTTGGTTTTACTGGTTGTCTATTAAATGTGAGGTGAGTCCTCTTCCTCGTTGCCTTAGAAAAGATGAGAGACCATAACAGGCCCTATTATGGTGATTGATCAACTTTTCGTTGATGATTTTATGCTTCATCATTTCTAGTAGGGCATCATAGCTGGAGGGATCTTGATTTTGCACATCTTTTAGAGTGAGTATTCATGTTAAGTCATCCTCACAAGGCCGACAATGCCTCTCTATCAGTGATTTGTACACAGTATGTCATTTTATCAGTGAAACGATCTAAAAAGCTTTTAAACGCCTTTCCAGACTGTTGTCTCATGTCCTAAAGAAGCTGGATAAGAGCTTCATCTTCTTTACTTGTTGCGAATCGTTTTAAGAAGGCACTTTTAAATTTCGACCACCTTGTAATACTCTTACCTGGTATTCTACCGTACCAAATTTCAATCGCTCCATTTAGAATCAACAGCGGGAGAGACGCCCCTCAAACTCATGTGCATTTTGTAGCTATTCAAGTGCTTAGCTATGTCACATCTCCCGTCATATTTGGGTATTATCTGTGGCACATAGTGGCTCAAGACAGAAGCAACTCTCAATCCCTGTGAAAAATGTAGGTCACCATTATCATCATCAAGGTCGCAAGATCTTTGTAGCTCATTCGAATCCTTATCTTTATATGCATGTTATCTGGAGACGGATGAGACGAGCCTATATGATCTCTCTCTACCTTTTCTATCCTTTGGTATCTATTTTCAGGTGAGATGTTCCATAGAGCATGAAACTGCCTTCCCTCATGCTATCTCGCTAAGGAAGGTGGTTGGAGCCTACTTCTAAATGCTGGAGGTGGTTGAAATGGCATGTTTTTACGTCCTGTCGGGCTGAGTCTGTCAAACACACTAACAGACCTATTGGGTATATATTCTGGGGAAAAGTCATCTTCCATGTCTATTGGGCCTCGATGGGTCGGTCGAGGCATAATTCGAGGAAATGTCTACTCTCATTTCCCTTTCCATAGGGCTATTATATCTTTTATTCTAGTGGGATGGAGCCATTTGACTCTAGACTTCATCCTCTTGAGGATAATACTCTTAGGGTGTATAATGGGGGATGGTTCACCCCCTTGGCCTTGCATTTGCTTGCAAAGCTCTTGCATTACCATGCTTTGGTGGGTGATGTTTCTCATGTTGGCAACCATATTGGCTATTTTTCGAGTAAGTTGGGCAGCGACTTTTATCCCACCTCGTCTGTGATGGTAATGAGGTATGCGCCGACCCGTAAGGTTACTTAGGGAATTTCCTCTTCAGGGTTTTCTCTAACCCTCTCAGGTGGAATATTATTGTCTGAACTAATTTTTTCCGATGCTTTTCTTGTTTGCTGGTTGCAAATTTCAATTCCTTATTTTGGGGTTTCCACTTGTTCTCTTTTGAAGGCAAATCATTTTTCAAGTGCCTAATAATTTTTCGACGAGCTTTTTCCACGGGGATATTCGTAGTTATGGTGGAATTTCCTACAAATGGTGTCAATCTGTTGACATGCTTTTTGTATGCACACGTAGACAACATATGCATGGCTCACTCACGTCCACACAAACTAATACCGACACATTGACGAATTACTAGTCGACAAAACACTTTGACTTGGGTGTAGGAAAAGATCTATAACGCGAGACAAAAATGCTTGAGCGCGCAGCAACATATATGAACTAGTTGCATAATAAAGAATAATTGACAATGAACAAATACAAATATAAACCTAAAATCAAGCATCCAACTCAAACAATTTAGAGCGATAAGACCAAAGAGAAGATGAATTGTAGTTTCAAGTAAATACAATTGCATTATCCTTCAAAGTGATACGAGTGGAGTATTTATAGTGTTACAAATGAAGTGGTGTCCATTAGATGAGATAGCACGTAGCTTCATCTGCTTAACCGAAGTATCACATCTTAGGCATCAATTCGACACACCTAACCTATGGCGCATTTAATATCCTTAAAGAGGTAGCCACCCTACAACATATGTTAATAGTATTTGACATATCTTTCTCTACAAATGTTATATCAATTATTCGAATAAGATTTTATATAAATGAGATATGTTTCAAGCATGAGCTTCGGATGATGTATCCAA
Source organism: Fraxinus quadrangulata (assembly GCA_903798255.1). NCBI lineage: Eukaryota > Viridiplantae > Streptophyta > Magnoliopsida > Lamiales > Oleaceae > Fraxinus > Fraxinus quadrangulata. The sequence goes on along the minus strand of CAIGRB010126103.1, from coordinate 93,767 downwards.
AGATTGAACTTCAGTGCTTTGGCTTTTGGACTTCAAAAGTTGGACCTTGGACGTGGGTCGAACATAGGCCTCGATCCCTGTTCTTGGGAGATCCACGTGAAATGTCAAGTGGGTTATATCTGGAGCCTTGATGGCGAGATAATAGGTTCTATACGTGGCGTTCCAAAATATGTTTCGACATTATGACCACCGATCAATGAATTTTTATTTTTATTTTTGCAAGAATTTTGTTACTGTTCATGTACAGATTTCTCACTAATGAGCATTGAATTTTAATCGTAATTGTTGAATTTGAAGAACAATGAGTTGTAAACGTCTTATCAAAATTTCATGATGACCGAATTAAAAACCCTAAGATTCTATTCGGATCTTGCGAATTTCTGCACTGTTGATCTTGAATGTTTTCTTTATTTTGGGTGAGCTTTTTAGTATTGATAACGTATTTTAAAACTAAAGGAACAAAAGAGAAATATAAGAGAAGAAATAGAGAGTCAAAAATCAAAATGTATATTTTATTGAGAACTAAGACCTTGTATTTATAGGGTTCAAAATGAGAGTTACAATCAGAATAGCAAAAACTCTTTCAAAGTAGATATAACTCATCTAAGTATCATGATAGTACTAAATAATCATCTTATAATTTTACAATTTTTCCGAAAGACATCTTTTTCATTATAAATCAATATTTTATATTTTCTTCCTTTTATAATTTTTCTAAATATATCTTTTTATCATAGAAAATTAATTTTTCATTAAAAACTAAAATTTTCACGAATTACTGATTGGCCCCTTATTTGGTAGGGCTAAAATTCAGTTTTTTTTTAATTATATTTTAATAAAATTTGATAAAATTTGTGAGTTCCATTAAATTTATGGTTGAAAATTGAGTGTAAAAAAAATAAATTTTAAAAAGGTGGAGCCCAAGAGGGGGGGGAGGGGTGGGTGTGTGTGTATGTATGTATGTATATTACTGTATTACTTATATAATATCGTTAAAATATTTCAGGTTTTTATTAAATACAACATTTAAGGATAACATAAATTGTTAGAAATGTAAATGATTATTTTTTTAAAAAAAAAAGTATATATAATAGTAAATAGAGATTTCTTGTTTAAAAGGTGTTATTTAAATGTAGGGTAATAAAGATTCAAAAAAGGTATTTTTGAATCTTTAAAAGAAAAAAAAAGGAGGATTGTGTCATAATTAAACCTATAATTAATTAATGGATCAACGAGGGAAATCCATGAACCTAGCATTTGGATAGAATTTCATTATTAAGGATGTGTTTGAGCCACATTATTTTGGAAGAATGTATTTTGGAATAGTAGACTGATGAAGAATTTGTGGTTGAAAAAGAAGGAAAAATTATTGATATGATGAAAAATATTATTTTATTGAAAAACATATGGTTGAAAATGAGTAGAAAAATGAAAATGAAAATTTTAATGTGTATCAAACGAGGCTTAAGCCCATTTGGCATCTGTTAAAACAAACCTTGATCTTTAGTAGAGAAGTAATGAGAAACACGTGCATGTAGTTTACTATATAATAGCGTAGATATAAAAAAAAATATTTATGTCAAATTACATAAAATTTTCTTATAAGTTGTCCGTTCAGAACGGAGAGAAACTGCATATTTCTATCCATTCAGAACGGAGAGAAAATAATCTGAAATTTTCGCTATTGGATATCCATGATAAAAAAACCATTAAATAAAACCTAAAATAATATACCTTCAATCATGTAACATTATAACACGCAAATAAGCTTATAAAACACAAGAAATCCCCTTCCAAAAAAAAAAAAAAATAGAAATATTATCTCAAACGTGTGGACTGATAAACTAATAACAAAGCAAGCTAACTCAAAAAGAGGAACAAAGTGAGACATGCAATACATTATTCCAACAAAAATCTAAAAATACTAAATTGATACAAGCGAAAAGAAGATATTGAAGCATTGATGACTAAACTTACAGATATACGACTCAGTTCCTCCAAATTCCATGAGACCCAATGCTACGGTATCGACTTTCTTCGAGAGGAAAAGACAAAAACTGACCCAAAGAAAACTTAAACAAAACCCCCAAAAATCAAAACCAATATACGAAGAAATCAGAATGGACCCTCTAAAAGGGAAAAAGTAACGTAAGGAATTTCAGCTTCTCTCTGGTCTTTTTTTTCAACAGGCTTGAAGCGGGTCTGGGTCTCAGATCGAAGCACCGAGAGAAAGAGAAAGAGACATGAATAGTAGGCATGAGAAAACGGAGAAGAGACAGAGAAGAGAAACGTAAATATTAAATGAAGTGCTCTAAACAAAAAAGTGAAGTGCTTTGAACAAATTTTTTTTTACCATTTTCACATGCAAACATTAAATGAAAACCATTACAGTGGCACAATTATTTTTTACTTTTTCATCATTTACAAGGGAGCTTTTTCAACACAAATATTTTTTTTAATCGTTTATAACTACGTGTGAATGAGACTCGTAAAAATAAACTCATTCAAAAAAAAAAAAAAAATTTGTTCATACTGTTCATATGAAGTACGAAAAAGAAAATATATATATATTTTTAATCCACCCAAAGTGAACGGACCTCGTTCATAACGGCTCTTCACTTTTCTCCCCTCAAAGTGGAGAAATTTCTCGAGTTTCAAAACTCTCCAGAGTCTTTGAAGAGTTTCTCTCCATTCAGAACGGAGAGATGCACTCCGTTCTGAACGGAGAGAATTTAATTTTTTTTTTTTAATTTAGTCATATCCTTATATATTTTTTATTCAACCAATGTAAACATGACATTATTTTACTTTCGCACTTTCACAAGCAAATGTAAAGAACAAAAAAGTCAAATGATATTGAATTAACATAATTTCTTGGACCAAAAAAGAGGGAAAAGACAGTTTAGAATATAGAAATGACTTAGCGAATGCGGCTCAACCACTTCGGCTCGGCTTAACATGGCCATATGATTTATGAACAATGAAAACAAAAGTGACTATTTTATATAGTAGTGATTAATCACCATAAAACAAAAGTTTCAAGCATGGTGGTGTATATCAAAGTTTGACAATTTGCTCAATTTCCCGAAAAAAGAAAATAAAAATTGATTTTCCCGTCTATACAATTTTTTTTTTTTCAAATGAAAAGAATGTAAAAAATATGTAATCGAGAAAGGTACAAATGGCAAAATTCTAAAAAATTGACGTTATTTACCTCTGCTTTCCAAAAATGAGTGCAAGTAACATTGAAGACGACAAAATCTTGGCTGATTTCGGAAGAAACAGAAAACTAATTTTGTTTTTAAGAAGACTCTTCCCGATTGTTGCAATTAGGGTTGGAGATTTGAGATGGGAAATTGAGAGAAGTTTCTCAGATTAAAAAAGGCTGAATTGAGATGGGCTTCCTTTTTCCAATCAAACTATCCTGTATGGTTGGTACACTGCACCATTAGAACACGTTCAGAAAAAAAAGGAAAAAAAGAACAGGAATTTGAGTTGAGAGAGAGACGAAAAGCCAAAATGGTATCCGAAGACACGACGACGCTATACCAACAATTGCACAAGCTAACGGCCATACAATCCGAACAAGAACTGGAAAATTTTCTCAATCTCCTATGGAAAACTCGCAAGACTGGTCTCTCTGCCTCCGACAAATCCTCAGTCCACTCGTCGCTTTTCAAAGTCCCATCTCTCGGCGACCTCGACCTGGTATGTAATTGTTGAACCCTTTTCTGCCATTGATGTGCTCTTTTACTACTTAGTTATACTTGGGTCCAAGAAGTTGGAATTCATGGAAAATCAATTCAGTAATATTTCAATATAATGATCAGTTTCTCGTGCTCACCTAAAAAGAACCTAGGTATTTTATAACGTCGTTAGATTAAAAGTATATTTGGCATCTTCAATTGATATTTATGCAAATTGGCAACCGGTTTGTACGAAGGTGGGTGCTTTGATATTATTGAAGCTGAAAACTCCTATATCTTTTAGAGAAGATGGCATATTGGTTAAAAGGACAAGTTACACGTTCATTTGATCTTTGCGCAAAGTGGAAGCAGGTGATTACTGGGTTATTCTGAAGTGGATTGCTTCCACGCTCAATACCTTGAAAAGAGAAGGAAAGAAATAAAACTCACCTTCTACTATTCAATGATGGATATGTAATTGATCATCTATTTTTACTTTTGGTTTAATTTTTAGAGATAAGATGCTGTCAAGCAAACAGTACAATGGTGGCTGATTTCATGTGATTATCTTTTTGATAGTTTTTGATTACCTATATACTTCCCTCAAGTCCACTCAGTATTTCTTCGATTTGGTTCTTGCTACACTCGAGCATTCAGATTTGGGTAAGATTTGGTAGCACGTTGCCATCATGGGGCTATGTGCTCATAACAAGTGTGGTTACATGTACTGCTTGATTGGTTGGGTCTAGCTAGAGCTATTCCTCCCTAACAATTCACAAACCTCCACTTTCAGTTGAAAATCCAAACTCATTGCTTAGGTTTTAGCCTATAGCAAATGAATTTGTTGTGGTGGTGACAATATGACCTATAATAAGTTTATGGCTTTAGGTTTTGGCGTGCGTTCGCTCACTTCTCAGAAAATGCGTACACAAGAACTTAGACGGCGATGATATATTGAAGCTGCTTCCACATAATCTTCCTCTCGAACTTCAACGCATGCTTCTAATGTCATTGCAGAAATATCAGAGCCAGTGGAAGCAGGAGCTGTCAGAGGAGCAGGTAGTATTTTTCCAAGATGTCAAATAAATTAGATGCCATTTATTGCATTCTTGAGCAAATATTTTATTTTTGTGTTTATACACGTGAAGCATGATCACATTATGAAAAACTCCTTACCTTTATTCATAGAGAAGTGGTTTCATTGACTTTCAATATCCTACAAATGGAAATTTAATGAGCAGGGGGACCAATTCTCGAAATTTTAAATGCGGTGTTTGAATATTGCATTCATAGGTGATAATGTGAATTCTCAAAATCATATGGGACCATGCCCCTAGGTTTCCCCAGGCATCCAACGCTGATGCTATGGTCACACTGAAAATATTATTAATGCTTTGGTCCGAGTCATTTTAATATTTCTGAAATGTTTTTCTGCAACTTTGGCAGCATCTATTAGGAAGGACTGGATGTTTGCATCAAGTTAATACCGACTTGCCACCACCTTTATCATCTTTTGCCTCTTCAGAAGGTTGTGGATCATCATGGTCTCGGCAAGTTAATCCAGTCCCTCAATTTGATGGTCAGCATCTTGGAGGTCCTATGTCAATCAACGTCTCATGCTCTTCACAGGTGCCACTTCAAAACAATGTTAGCCCTGCAGAAGTATTGGTATGCAAATATAGTTTAATTTTTGATTGCCTTCTACGTTTCAAAGTTTGATGCCTCTATGCTAATTTAGAAGATAGGAATTCATCTTCCTTCCTCTCCACCCTTTATCCCATGTTCAAGCACTCGTGGAATAAGAAATGTTATGCCAACTAGTATTTATGTGTATCTTATCTCGATGTAGGGAATTCTTCCACAACTGAAGTCTATGGCTTGGACTGTGGAGAATAAAAACAAGGTGCCAGCTAATCGAGTGGCTATTATAACTCTTAAGGTATGCTAATTATAAAAGCTTAAATACATGAAATGAAATGGGTTATTTCCAATCAAACAAGCAGCTGTGAAAATTACAAATAGGTTTCAATCTTAATCGAAAATTATATTATTATTGGATTAAAGTAAATCACCAGCATCCAAAATTTGTTAGAAACCAAATTCAAAATGCGCAAGGTAATTTGTAGTCACAATAATGGTTTTTGACATCAGCTACATTAGCTTATATCTTAATTCCCCTATGGCTCTGATTGGATGTGGATGCTTTACTTTAACATGTTTTGCAGACAAGATCACCAGTGCACTTTCTTTTGTGACATCTTATTTTAAAGAATCATAGTTTTGGGGGTTAACAGTTATTCTTTCTCCTTGCCCCTCTTTACAATGTCAATTCCGCTTAGCAGCTGCAAGATTTCACCAAGTCTCCTTCAACAGAGATAGAGGTGAAGTTTCGGCTTAGCAGGGACACTCTCGATGCAATGTTGAGATCAATGACCTACATCAGTGAACAACTATCGCTCTTTGTAAGCTTGTTATTCTCTATTTAAGTCATTTTCATATTTGGCATTGCATCAAATTGATGTGAGTTGATGTTGAGTAGAGAAGCCTGATGATCTGTACATGATGATTCTGTTTCTCTTAAATTGATTGTGTCAAGGAATAAAAATCTCACATCGAATAAAGATAATAACATAGACTAACATATAAGGGTTTGATCTACTCATTTTAATATGATTGACCTTTTAAGATGGACTTCAAATCTTAACAAGATATCGGAGCCCATTAAACTCCAACGAGCAATTCGATCTGATTAATACTCAAAAAATGAGCATGCAAATTTCAAGATTGGTCTTTTTCAAACAAGCTACCATCTTGCTGGGCATGTGAAGGGGTAAAAATTTTACATCGAATAAAGATTAAAACATGGACTAACTAATAAAATTTTGGACTAACTTATCTTAACAATGTTGATTTTTAAATGGAACTCCCAAGTCTTAACACATTGCTAGATGCTAGGACCTTGTCCTACTGTACATCAAACATACACTTAGTGTGTTATGTCTATGTTTTAGTATTGACTTCGTTTCACTAAACAATGGTTTGTTGGACTTTTCAATTGACAAACAAAAGAAGTATCAACTGTATGATACTGTATTCCTGGGACAGAGAAGGTTGTGATACATGCTTGATATTGGATATCAGATAAACACATACTGTTTTTCTTTCACTTCTGGCCTTATTATCAATTTCTTTTATTGACTTCTTTTCTATAACAGTACTTTGTTTCTGATTTTCCGTTAATTTTGCATTTTGGTTCAGGTTGGATCTGTATCAGTGCCATCGCAGAAGCGACAAAGACACTAATCAATCATTTTCCTGATTTTTGTTATTCTAGTAGGGGTAAGGTTTGTGATTAAAAATGTCAACAATCAGTTCACATTTAGTTGACATTCAGCAATTATATTCGATAGCCTAAGGCCAGAAGGGAAGGTTAGCATCAGCTAACTATGATTCAAAATTTGGAGTCGGTTTCTCCGAATCATACCCTTGAGGCTATCTGTTTTATCTGTGACGAAGTTAAATGTCACAATCCATATTTAGTCTCAACAAATTTCTCTTTGTTTTTTTGAAAATCTGATAGCTGCGGGGGGTTATCCTTCAGACCTCGCTCAAGTAGTTAATTTAATTGATCTTGGCATCTCCTGAGGATAAATATAGGATTAGACTTGGTCTGATTCAGTTCTCTTTAGAAACGAACCAAATAAGAATTTTTGGGTATATATTATGTAGAATCGTCGGGTCTTGTTTTCGGTTTGCACAAAATTTGTTTCTTGTACATTCACGAGGGAAAAAAAATGGTTTATGAGAATCTTAATCCATGGCTATGCGCTTATATGCTTCCTGTCTATGTGTCGCGGACTACAGCTTAATTGTGCCCCGTGACCTTATCGCAGCCGCAGTTTGCCCCAACTTCGGCCGCACATTGTAAATATTAGTCCATTTCGAGTTGTAATTTCCATTTCTAAAATAGATAGAAAATAGATAAATTTTAGTATGATTCTTCGGCAAGAAGACGTCTACTCCCGGTACTTAGGTTTTTTTGTTTTATCTATTATAGGGGGTAATAGTCTTTCAAACAAAACTTTCAAGCTTTCTAGTGTTCGCCCCCTGCACTAGCCATTTTGTAATTTCCTGCTTTCCAATTGTAATTTCTCGCTTTCAGTAATCAATGATCAATTTCATTTCAATTGTGTTTCAAGCTTTCTAATATTTGTAATTAAAATCTCTTTCGTCCCGAGAAAAGGCGGAAGGTAGTTTAGCGAAGCAGACTACTGCCGCACGGTGTCCCTTTCTGTACTAAGAAAGGCAACCCGTGAAACTATGTCTATCCATACATGTTTGTGTGCATGCGCTTAACACATGCTAGTGATTTGTTACAGAGTTCCTCTATAATGGATGGACAAAAATACAATAATTTATATGACAAATTGTTCATGAGAATCTTAAGTTGTCGCCTTTTGGAGATCTATTTCCCATATCAGTATATCCAAAATTTTGGTAGCACGCACGTCACACGTGCTAGATTTTTGGGGGAAAAAATATGCTTATTTCATCTTTTCGAGTTTTATGTTTTCTTGGTAAAATCGAACCTTACCATTTCTTTTCCTTATTTAAATTCTCTCTCTCGCTTAAAAAATTTGGTTAATTCATGGCTTCAATCAATAAATCTACGATGAACTTTTCCAAATCCAAGGCGATTTGAACAACTCTTCCTCAAAGAAAATCTGGGGCAAAGGATCTCACCATTCACAATATTATTGATAGAAAATGTTTATTTCGTAGTGAGAGAATCGATATTGAAGTCATTGTTGGAGAAACATGGAAAATTCGACAATATAACTTTTTATCCTGGCCGAGGCTACATGTTCATTTTAATTCATCACCCTTTGGAGATCTATTTTCCATCTTTGGCCATCTATAATTTTTGAATTTGGATGCAAGCATGTTGCATGTGCTAGAGCTTTGTGATAATTAAGATTACAATCATGTTACTGTAAGTTAATTTTTAAATTTTTTTTTCTGTCTATGTCTATAAATACATTTTTTTGTGCACGCACATCGTACGTGCCACAGATTTGTGATAAAGTTCCTCTTAAATGGATTGATACAACAGTTACTTTATACGGCAAAATTGTTCTCAAAAATCTTAATTTGTCTTAATTTGGAGTGTATTTGCCATGTCTATCAACCTATAATTTTGGAACTGCCATCTCGCACGTGCTAGTGCTTTGTCGACAAATTATTGTTGTTATTGTTGTTGTTGTTGTTAGTGGTGGTGTCTTTCTAATTTTTATACTCATTCTAAATGGAATCTTATCTAAAATTATTATTATTGTGTGTTGTTTTCCTTATTTGAAGGACAAAAATTCGTGTCCACGCACATCGCACATGACACTTTCCATTCCTACACCAGGAACCCTATCACTCCTTTCACCTCAACACAGTGATGGAGATCAATTATTTTACTTGTAATACAGACGGTTGACAATGGCATGCATCTGTCCTTGATTTGAATTTCATTCATTTGTTAATCTACACGTATAAAAATTCTGTACATTTAGCAGAATTCGACAGAGACAGAGACTGCTTTCCGGGGCAGAATTTAGATTAACAGTACAAAATAATAAAAAATTTAAAACACAATATGAGATTAGGGTTAATTTCACAAACGATCATTGAAGTTACTTAAAAATCATAAAACGATCACTGGAGTTTAAATTTCTTTCATAAACTATCACTGATTTTTCAAATTTTTTGGGTGAGTTTTGAGACGATTTTCCGATAACTTCCGACTACCAAGATCGCCGAATTTGGATATCATTGAAAAGCTCACAATGTTCTCTTCAATTATCACCAAAAATCTTCCCATAACTCCAAGGGAATTGGTTTAACTTAATTAGTATGTGGTTTGGGCTTATGCTCTGGTCATTAAATAAATAGATTGGCTCAATTACATTTTTGGGATCCATGCTAACCTAACATTAGCTTATGTTCAGCTCATGTTTATAAATTGTTTATATACATTCAAATCCCTATAGAGAAATAAAGAACTGCGTATTGATCTAGAAAATTAAAATCGCAGGACTAAATCATTGCATTAACGATGTCTGATTCATGTACGCTTCCGTTTCGATTTATATATTTTTTATGATCCAACATGAAAGATCATTGTGACGGTAACAGTTTTCCCATCAAGTGATATAAGAGACTATTCATGTTGAATAATTGAGAATCGAAATTTTAATTTGATTCTTGATGATTTTATTGTTTTCAAATTTATCGATTCCGATATTAGTTTTGTTAAATTTGAAAATTATTCGGTCGATTTTCTAAAAATTCAGTTTAAAAAAAAAAACTTTTTTTCAGGTAGTCGGCAACTGCCCAGGTGATATGTACAGCATGGCGCACCACCGCGCTGCGTAGAACGTAGTAGCCACAGGCACCACTACATATCTCATTGGTAGCAGCGAGCTCTGTTTTAGCTTTTGGGGGGCGGCAGAGACCTTCAATTTTTTTAGGGTTTACGGTTAAGTAGTTTTTTTTTTTTTTGGGCGGGGTAGCTGGAGAAAATTAAGTTATTTCAGGCCGTTGTTTGCAATTTTCAAATTAGGATTAGGGACTTAGGGTTGTAATTTTTAAAATGTATTTTTAATATTTCAGCCCCTTAAATTTAAAACTTTAATGATTCAGTTCCTTAAGGTTAACATTTATCCTAAAATGGTCATTAAAGTTCTAAATTTTGTAATTAAGCCTCTAAAAGTTTATAATTTGTTTAAATTGGCCCCTAAGTTTTGAATAATTAATAATTGGTCCCTAATGTTTTAAATAATTAATTTTGGACCCATAAGTTTTGAATAATTAATTTTTGATCTTAAAGATTCTGAATTATTAACTTTTAGGCCCCTAAAGTTTCAATATAAATCAAATATGCAAATTCGGTGATTTTTTTTTTTAAAATTTTGGTACAAAGAACTCTTTTAAGAGGTATAATATTCAAAAATGAATTAATTGAAGCAACATGTTGTCAACCAACCTCTCTTGTTGAAATTAATTAACTTAAAATATTAAAAGGTGTTTGTGTGTTATTCACACGAATATTTGATCTGTCCAAATGAAGGTCAATATTTGGCCGAATTGCATATACATCTGTAGTGATAAACATGAAGCGATGAATTGAATTAATGTGTAATCAATAAATCGGTCCAAAAAAAAGTTTATTGATTGACATATTTCTTTATTGTCAGTGCTTGATCACTGCACCAAGAGTACCACTTATAAGTCAATATTTGTGTCCAAAGACTAAATATTGATAAATATTGATGTTGTGCTAGATATCTTGTGATGGGCCCTATCATTATTTGAAATTATTGTTTGTATATTAAGAATTGTGAGTTCTTCCAATTAATTGTTCTCTAATTCAGTTTCAAGTTCTGCTGCTAATAGCTTTACTAGAATCAATTCAATTTTAATGCTTAATGACACCAAGTTTAAGACATGGTAAGAGAACGTGATAATTGTTCTCGGAGTCATGGACATGAATGTTACTTTACAGCCGATCAACTTGTTGCACTTACTAATAAGAGTACCTCTGATGACAAGTGGGAAATGAAAAAGTCGGAACGATCGAACCGCATAAGCTTGATAATCATAAAGCATGCTATTCCAAAACTATTTCATGGCATATGTCCAATAAGGTGACTAGGCTAAGAGTTTCCTTGAGGACCTTGAGAAGAGTTTTGTCAAGAATGAAAATGCTGAAACTAGTACACTTTTGACACACTTTATCTCAATGAGGTATAAAGGAAAATGAAACATACGAGAGTACGTTATGGAAATGTCTCACATTGTTTCAAAACTAAAGGCACTCAAGTTGAATTTATCGAAAGACTTGTTAGTATACTTGGTTCCGATATTCATTCTGGAATACTTCAATCAATTCAAGGTGATCTACAATTGTCAAAAGGACTTGTCCCTTAATGAGCTTATCTCACACTATGTCCAAGAAAAAGAAAGATTGAAGCATGACAAGACAAAAAGTGCTCATTTAGCCACCACATCAAAGGATAAAATGAACAAGAAAAGGAAAGCTAATAAGGAAGCTGCGGGTACAGCATCACAAAAGAAACAACATAAGGGTGACTGTTTCTTATATGGTGCTGCAGATCATATGAAGAAAAGTATTCTTCTTCATTTGGTTTGTTTTGAGGTTATTTGTATTTGGTACCTAGACACTCATAGTGGATAGATTCTGGTGCAAAAACTCATATCAGTGTGTTTATGCAGGATTACCCGAGTTACCGAAAACCAAATGATGGTGAAAGATAGATCTATGTTGGAGACAATAAGACGGTGGAAGTAGAGGTAATAGAAAATTTTAGATTATTGTTAATTACTAGATTTTATTTGGATCTTAATGAAACATTTATTATATCGTCTTTTAGACGAAATTTGATTTCAATTTCTATTTTGGATAGATCTGGTTATTCTTATTCATTCAGGAATAAAAAATTTAGTTTGTTTAATGATTCAAAATTGGTTGGTTCTGGTTCTTTATCAGATTACTATAATCTTTATTTAACTGATACGATTATTTCTTTTAATGAATCATTGCATGTATGTACTCAAGGTATAAAGCAAAAATTAACCTGCGAGAATTCTGGCTCGTTATGGTATAAGAGATTATGTCACATTTTCAAGAGGAGAATTGAGAGACTTGTGTCTAACAGAGTTCTCGATTCCTTTGACTTTACAGATTATGACATGTGTGTTAACTGTATAAAGGGAAAATAAACTAATAAAAGGAAATTTCAAGCCAGTAGGATTTTGTACGTCTTAGAACTTATACATACAGATA
>CAIGRB010126103.1:0-70208 GCA_903798255.1 Fraxinus quadrangulata | reverse complement strand
AAATATTATTTTATCAAAAAATATATACCAACTTGGCCCAAGCCCAAATTTGAGCAATATAAAGTAAATTCTATTATTCTAGTTTTTGGGATTGTCATTTTTCAATTCCCCACTAATTTTTATTATCAATTTATTCCCATTTCAAATTGTCATCTTTTGGCTTTAATTTCTCATTCACCCTAAATTGATTTTGAGAAAATAAATACATTACATTAATCTAATCATGGAGTAGAACACGCTCAATTAAATAAATCTTTTGTCCAACTAATGGGACCTAGTAAAATAATTGGTCAAAAGTTGATCAAACTAACTAATTAAAACTAATTTTTCCAACACAAAATAGCTCTAAAACTTAAAAGCAATTTTCGACTCCTAAATAAACTCGAATGGCTAACATCCATCATTTGTCACAAAGCTATGAATTCGATACATCTCGTCATTCTCTTTTCAGAAAGGTATTATGGTCTCAAGTAGGAGCCCGAACATCAAATCTACACTTTATTATTTTTCTCTTTTCGATCCAATTGTTCTTGAATCCATCTCCATATGTTCTACATCAGCTATAGTTTAATTACATGTGGTTACTGCGTTGTTGAAAGATCTAATCTTTCTTCTACTAACTTCCGGACGAGAACCCGGAATAATTCTTCGGAATGATCGCCCACCAGAACTAGAAAGATATGGAGGCAATATGGAACTTAGGCCTGATCAAACATCACGTTTGTCAAAGATGTTGTAATCAATGGAATAGACCTCAACGATGTTCACACTGTTTGATGTGCAGTTGATTGTGTCGAACGGTTTGACCATCACTCTCTGCGTGGGAGCCTAATTATTTAAATAATAATAATAATAATCAACCCCTCCCCAGTTGATTGTGTCGGAACGGTTCGACCATCACTCTCTGCGTGGGAACCTAATTCTTTTAAAAAAAATAAAAAATCAACCCCACCGGGCGGCCTCCCCAGACTACCAGCTTTGAACATATTTGGGTTAAGCTTAAAGAAAGTCAAATGAGCTTTTAAGGACTTTTATTCCAAATATATTTGGATATATCTTTTTTACTTGTAAACATTAAGAGGAAGTACTTTTAATATAAGCATTAATCGAATTATTAGTTAAAAGTAAACAAATAAGTTAATTTTCATGCTCAGACGAACATGAATATATTCTTTTAAGTAAGGTCGATGAGTATGCGTATTAGATTATTTTTGTTTCGATCTTACAAGAATAATTTTTATATATTTCACATTAATAATTAAATCTTCCTTGTATCATAGTATTGTTGTTTATGCATCTAGGACTCTTCGTCCTTGGCTCCAATAATGCTTTAAATTTTTGGTTTGATTTATTGGTATATATTATATTCTTGCATTGCTCCTTCTACTTCCTATTTGTAGTTGATCAAGTTGTCTAACATTTACAATTAATATTCGTGTTATTAATTATAGCTTGCATATTTTATATTTAATATATGTTTTATGTGCTGAGAAAAATAAAAGAATGCAAACTTTGGGACAATAAGTATGCCCAATTAATTGTTGATGAAAGGCGAAACAAAATTTAAAACTATATAAATGCAAATATTACACAATCGAAGGACTGTTTACTTTTTGTTCGACAAGGACGCTACGAACACTACATAAAAACATTTAAAAAAATATAATGTTGTCACAAAGCACAAGCAATGCACATGTTCTTAACCAGTAAAATAAATAAAATAAAAGGAGATTTGGTACAAAAATGTGTAGAAATTAATGATAGTTCTTCAAGCAAGCTCAGACTTCAGATTAATTTCATCAGAAGACCTTAAGTACCACTTTTGGAGGCGCAATGAAGCTTTAAATACCTGTAATAAAAATATTATTAAACACGTTTATTGACTTTCTTATTTATTTATTTATTTTCAAACTTACCTCTTTATCCCAATTTGTTCTCCATGTCATGAAGCTTAATGCAAATGTCTCTGCGACCACCCCACACAACATCCCAATCCATATGCCCTGTGAATTCAATATTAATTTCAAAAAGTACAACATATATTTTCAAGAATGTCAGGAAAAATGTTGTAAGAACATTGTTTGATATGTTGGATTGACGTGACTTTATGGACATGTTTGATATGGAAAATGTCATACATGTCATGTAGGATTAAGTATGCCTAATAACATTTTTGCAGTTTGTACAATCCCAATGAATCTAGTATAATGAAAACTATGTAATATTTGCAATTGAAAATTAAAACATGTATCCCTCTAATGTAAGATATTTAGATGCAAATGAAGAACTTTTTGAATGGTTCTTTCCTTTTTGCCAAAATGAAGCAAAATATTACCTTAACTTGAAGATGAGTCAGATATCCAAGTAAAGCTCCAATTGGTATTCCAATTATATAGAAGCAAACAACATTAATAATTGCAACAGTAGTTTGTAAACCTGCTCCAATTGCCACCCCTAATATCAAACAAGTTACAGAATAAGTAAAGAAAATGTTAAAACATTTATGATTAGACTTGACACAATTCAACATTTTGGTGGTACGGAAAAACTAAAAAGAACATAATATGAAAAAAGAAATTAGAAAAATAGATGACTTACCCGAGAATATAGGAAAGATGCTATTGAGTAACACTGAGAATGCAAGTAGTATAGAAAGATCGGTAACACTACTTGCAACCTCTTCGTCATTCGTGAACAAGTATCCAATTTTATTTCCAAATACTAAACAAAGAATCCAAAAGAAAAGCCCTATCAATACTGAAGTACTGGTTAAAACTTTAATAGAAAATTTTACGGCCTTTGCATCTCCTCTCCCGAGCTCATTTGCAACACGAACGCTGTTTATCCAGTGAAACAATGAGTAATTGTCAATTACAAAACAGAAATACAATAAGAAATAGAAGTTGTATCATAATATAAAGAGAAAAAACTGATATATACCATGCAGCACCCATCATGCCAAAGCTAATCATTAATTCCCATGCAGTAATATTAAGGCTGCAAAATTAGTTTAATTAGTAGGTATCTTCATAGTGTAGCAGAACATGAGAAAAGATTGTAATGTAATCTTACCAAATAGAAAAGGCAGATATGTAAACCTTTGCATTTTGCATGTATCCTGCTAGTAAAACCAGAATGGCAGAGTACCATAACTCTAAGCTGCAAAACAATGAAAGCGATTAACAAGTGGAGACGACGTGGTAGAAGCAATGTTTTAAAAATCTTGCAAATGATTTACGGTAGTAAGTACAATCAAATCTGTCTATGAAGAAATATCAGAAAAAGAATTTACCAAACCATAACACCAGAAGATATTGAAATTTTCACCACTGGCAACACGTCCTTGAATGCAGCTGTAGTGAATCCCGTCCATGTATCGGGGCACCAACCGCCAAAGATGTATACAAATTCTCCAACGACCAGAAACCACGAAGATATGCAGAGTGCTCCCATAGCGCCAGAAACTCCCCAATTCAGTTTGTAGACAAAAAGCCAAGACAAGGGAATGTGGCTTACAAATTGCATAGTGGATAACCATGCAATTACCATGTTCTTTTGTTGTGCTTGTAGATACATTTGGATCGTTAAAGAAAAGAAGAGACTGTAAACAAATGGAATGAACCACAGAGAAATGTATCCAGCAGATTCTGCAATAGCTTCTTCCTCGCCAAGTAGTTTAAAGATTGGTGTTGCTAAGATAAAAACGGGAAGTAAGATTGTTAGTGTGATGAGATCCACTATCCATGATCTTTGCAAGAAAATGCCCATCATATGGTACTGTTTCGCACCAAATGCTTGCCCACATAGAGTTTCAGTTGCACTTGACATTCCTAACTGTAGAAATAAGTACTATATGAAGTAAATGAAGAAGAAAAAATGTAAACAACAAAAGTGTATAAATCAAAACCTTGTCCATTTTACTTTGTAGAATACTTGAGGAAAAATAGTTTTTGAATCCACGGCTAAGGACAGTCTAAATTAGAAGGTTTCAATATGCCTGCCTATTGAAGTTCGTTCTTTGTGCCCCATGATCATTATTATTGATCTCTCGAGTTAAACACGGATTTTTTGATACTCGGGGCTTAATATAATCCAATAATATATAATGTTTAGTACAATTATTACCTGGATTAAATTAGTTCAATGCGATTATTCTCCTTTAGTCAATCCGATAAAATTAAGTGATGGTTGGAATCATGATCCCAAACCTTACAAATTATTGCAGTTTTACCATAATCTTTCATATTTGTAGCAGCGTTGATTTGGGAACGCATATGCAACTATTCTTAAAACTAAGAATAATGTTATCTAACAACATTGGTGATTGGTAACATGTGATAATTTCAATTAAATACACTATATCTACTCGTATTTAAATGAGTTTGTTATTTAATGTCACGTATTATCACTAGACTGGTGTAATATCATACATGTTGCCAGCTAAACTCGTTGTAAACACTAGTGGGCTTATTATAAAATCAATGCACTTTATAAGAATTGATGCTTTCTCATTAAAGTGTTTTAAATGAACGCGATCTAACAAGGGGTGTGCTGTGAATTGAAATACGTATATTTACTTATAAATTAAAAAGTTACTTATAAAAAAATAATTGTTGAATCTTTTTATTTCTAATACTTGAATATTTTTATAATACAATGTAGCACCAAATGCGGTAACAATATATATCATAATCCATCTTAGTACTATTTCCCTCTAATCGTGCCTTTAATAATCATATCACTCTTAATCCTATCTCCATTCCGAGGAGTTAATATGGCCCACATAAAAAAAATTTAAAAATAAAAATAAAGGGACTCTCTCAGTTACCATGAAAAGCCGTGTAAATAATAAAACAAATTATTTAAAAATAATAAAAGAGAGAGAGAGAGCCAGCCAAAGAACAGCAAGCAACGGACATTGGTAAAAGTTGCCACTAAAAGCTATTAACTTTACCTAAAGATTCCTGGCCGGAAAATTTTAAATTTGACCATTTGTGTACACGTTTTTACTCAGTTTTTCACTGTTAGAAGCAGCCGCCATTTTTTAATGCAGTTTACCAATCACAGTGATTTAACTTTTATTTGTTTGGGGATAAAATTTCACATCGAATGAAGATGAAAATATAGACTAATTTATAAGAGTTTGAGTTGTTCATATTAATAATGTTGATTTTTTTAAGATGAAATTCCAAATCTTAATATGGTATCAGAGCTCATTAAACTCCAACGAGCAATTCGAATCGATTAAAACTCAAAACAATGAGCACATGAATTTCAAGATTAGTTTGTTCAAAACGAGCGACCATCTTACGGGAACATATTAAGGGATAAAAATCTAACATCGAATAAAGATAAAAACACAAACCAACTTATAAATGATTAGGTAGATCTTTTAAGATGAAACTCAAAATCTTAACATTATTATTCATTTGAGACAGAAAAAAATTGTTAATTTTTACAGCAAAACCGACATTGTCGAACGGTTTATCAGAAAAAATCTGTTTATTTAAAAAAAAAAATTATTATTATTATTACTTCAGAAAGAAGAGATTAATCATATCATCAGAAATTAATCACAGAGGCGGATGAATGTGTTCTTTATAAATATTAAAAAGCAATTCTCAACAGATAAAAGGATGGAGTTTGTTACCAGTATTCCATTTACGAATCGAACGCTTAAGGTTTGAACGAGTGCATAGCCAGCAAGATCAACAGCACTTATGTGTCCAATAAATGATTGAGTAACAACTACTGTTCCAAATGAAGCCACTCTTGAAATAATACCAGGCAATGCAATCCTCCATATTTTCTTTGATTCGTCAGAAATGCTTCCTTTGAACTCAGCCAACTCTTCCTTTTCTGAACTCAGCAGCTTCTCTTTTAAGTCACTGTCCATGGCTATGGAGTTTTTATGGAAGATCAACTCACTGGTATCATCAAATAAAATATGAGCACCATGTGATGTATTATTCTGCATGAATGATAATCAATGAAGCTAAAAGACTTACATCTGCAAAGGCTGAAACACACACGATCACAGAGGGACGAACAGAAGACTTGAAGTGACCACGTTGGGAGAGAGAGAGAGGCTAAGCACTTCCTTTCATGCTATTGTTTGTTGGAGACTTTCAAGTGTAGTCTCTTTAGATATAGACCTATATATGTAGAATTAATAATGTCATGCCCCCTAAACGAGTATTAAATATCATTACTATTTACTCACTCGTATAGAATAGAATAATGATGTGCAGCACTAGCCACTAAGTCTCGTTCATTTTTTATTTACATATACATCCAGCACTATTAAAACTAGTATAAGTCGGCCCTCACTAAATGAAGTACGTCTATTTTGTCTGTCTAGCACGTAAAATAGATTGGGGGCCAGTCCTGATCATTGAGCCGGGAAAATGAACACGACTCATATAGATTGGCCAAAGTATCACATTTGCAAAGCACGTAGCCCAGTGACAATAAAATTAACAGTTCCATCTCACGAAAATTTGAATGGGATATGTTTCATAAAGCTTTGGGACCCTAACTACAAATTTCCCCTATAAATTGTTGAACCTAAACAGTGATTTGGACTGAACGAATGAATTTCAAAATTAAATATACTTAAAATAGTCCAAGAAGGTTTGTTTGTAAACCTAACTGGCAAACCATCATTAATCACGTGACATGTTGAAAATTAAGCCAGCTTTACGCGGTCAATGAATGAGGTAGCAATTGTTGAACGCCAACAATCTGAACAGTTGAACCATTATTCTTTCATTTCACACCGTCTTCATGTACGTTTAAAAACGCACTTACACAAAAATTAGTCGTGTTTTAAACTGTTCAATAATATAATATCGTGTGATATTATGTCAAAAATTATGTCAAGATATTTGGCACTATAGCATGATTGATTTACATTTATGTGGCCCTGTTTGATCTAGTTAAAATTCAACCACACATTTGTACAATAAGCCTATGTTTTTCTCCATTTAAAACAAAATTATTTAATTTTCATTCTTATTTTTAATTACACGTTATAAAATAAAATACTTTAAACTCAAAATATTTTCCTCATTTTTAACCACACATTCTCTAAAAACCACTATTCAAGATACCATTTTTCCAAAATATTGGCCATCATATTTTACATGTATACCCAAAAATTTCCCTTACTTTTTAACCATATATTCTCCAAAAAATCACTATTCAAAACATTATTCAAAATTGTTCTCTCTTTTTTGATATTCATGAGTGAATCAAGAAGTTATAGTTTTATTATGAGATTTTGTTCTTTTTTCTAAAACTTATGCTATGTCCGACAACTGATTGAGCAGTTTGAAAAAAAAAATCCAATGAATACACCCTATTTTTTTCCCTCGTATTTTTAAATCTGGACAAGTATCTTAATTGGTACTCAAAATAGTTAAAGTAATATGAGGCATAGTTGTCAAATAATATGGAAATTGAAACAAATGATCCCAAAACTTTACCTTTTTTCTTTTTTGTATTTAATGTGCGGGTTTCAAGAGAGATCTTCCTTCAAGAAGAGTTTTGTAATCGTTCATGTCCCCAAGCAAGATCACGTGTATGTGGGTAGTATACCACAATACTCATTTCCAAAGAATCAAGAAAGATAATAAAATCTCCAACCAATTGCTTGAATTACTTTTCAATTTGATTCTCGTTTGGAATTTCTTGACTGATAAATGTGCTATCTTTGTTCCCTTCAACGTTCAACCTAAGAAATTCGACACAAAATGATGACACATATAAAATGGTTCCATCTAACCCGTTGTATATTACCCTATAATGATTTGATTCATGACCTTGTAAATCTTTGGCATATAATTTCTGATTGAATTGAGAAGGACCGCGAGAAATTTCACTTTTAATAACAGAAAATTTTTGTTGTAAAGAGTTATTGTTTTATTTTTTTTGGTCAAAAAATGTTCGTTGATATATATATTTCAATATAAAAAATGTCGTCATTAAACGTAAATCTTTTAGTAATGGGGGCAGGCATTTAAAACTGAGAGGAAGAGTTACAGGGCATTAGGTGAGGAATGGAGAGGAGGGCCCTATGGATAAACATAATCACATGATTAACATGTTAGATTTGACAGATTAACCGGATTGGGGTGTGGGTGAGAGAGAATTACATTTTCTTTTCTTTTTTAAAAAATTAATTTTCTACTTATTTTATTTTTACGTCGACAAATTGGTGCAATCAATAAAAGTAAACGAAGAGAAACTGGTCAAGATGCAAAAATTAACAATCCTTTTGAAAGGTATTCATCCAAAATTACAATTGTGTAGGTGCCTAAAATGAAAGGTTCGAAGCAAAAATGAATCAAAAAACGCTTGAATGATGAAAGTTAAAATTCTAAATTCCCTCAAATTTTATTTTCTTTTTGGTGCAAAGAGTTGTAAGACAGCCAATCAAGTGTACTTGCCACGTTGGCTAATAAATATGCTTGCCAACTAACTTGGGGTCAATTTATTAGGATTTTGCTAAATGTACTCATAGGGGTGTCCATAATGAACAACACTTATTGTCGACAGGCGCCTCCTATTGGGGAGACTCTAGGTGTTCATTATGGACAGCGGCCTGTCGCCGACAGGTGCTCCTTTATTGAGGGACGCTTGGTATCCATTATGGACACCCTTATAGGTACATCTATATACCCATAGTATTTTTCGATTTATTATTATGTTTATTTTTATTTGTTTGTACTCTAATTACGTCCGTGTGAGATTTTCTTCTTATGATTTGCTATTTATAACTCAATAAAAGCTTTGCCGTTTTGAAGATTGTCAATAAAATTTGAAATTTTTTCGAAATTCCGTGAATATTTTATATTCTTTAAAAGCTATTTAACTTTTGATTATCACATTTCCAAGTAATCACCAAATTAATGAGTATCCAGTGACGCTTCATCTTTTTCACGGCATGATTTCAAATCCCCATGAAGTTGGAAAATCAAATTTTCTAAATGTCTTTCTTCTTTCTTAAGCTAATACAATGAGTTCATTTAGGATGCACTTTTTTTTATTACAAGCATTTCTTGTGTAGCTAAGTTATTGGATCTAGTGCACCCTTAAAATCCCAACATTTTCAAAAAGTAGTGACACTCGATTCCCGCTAAATGAATCGTGACTATTTTGACGCTAAAATGACGCGTCTTGCAAATATGATACAGTCATGGATTCAAGTGTAAAATTATTTTATTGAAAGAATATTTGAAATATTTTTTGAAAAATAAGGAATATTGTAATGACCTTACTTTTTTGCCCAATCCGTAATTCATTAATTATTGTTCACTTAGAAAGATCATTTTCTTTTTAATACCTTACAAATTTCCGTCTCATCCACATAATTCGATAGAAAGTCATAAGAGATAAGATACCTGATACTCTTCCAAAAAAAGATAATATGTAATGAGTTAATGATTTAGTCACAGAAGTCGAGTCATTAGTCAATTGGTATCAATATTTAACTTAAGTACATTATAAGGCAGCGATCTTGAGTTTGAATTGTGAGGGACGAAAAAGAAAGTCATAAGGGTGAAAGGACATGGGCTTTTTCAAAACAGATTTTGTATGGTATGAATGAAACCAAGAAATTTGTAGATTTTGTATGGTATGAATGAAACCAGGAAATTTGTAGACATTCTTTAAAAAAAAAAGGTTTTATCAATTCATCGAAATTATTAATTTATACAATCGAACCAAGAGAGGACTCTAAAATTACTATCTAATGGAGGTTATTAGTTTATAATTAATGGGTTTATAGAGGTTATATTTGTATATTTGCCTACGAATAGAAATTCAAAAGGAAATTCTTATTGGCAAGATGAATGGATAATATTGGCAGCAAGTACCTGATTCTACTAGTCATTATTTTTAATTTTATTTATATTTAGTCGTTATTTCTAATTCTTATCTTTATCTAGAGCTAGTCAGTATTTAGAAATTTGATAATTATTCAAATTTATTTTTTGCTCTTGTTTGATTCTCATTTTTTTTTTTCAAAATATATTTTTATCTTTCTTATTTTCAACCACATATTTTTCAATAAAATAATATTACACGCAAATTCAAAAAAAAATCCTTATTTCTTAACAACACATTCTACATCAATTTACTATTCCAAAATATATTTTTAACCTTCTAATGTTGCTTAAACAGGCTCATTGTTTTAAATACGAGTTGCAAGACTTAAGACAATCAATTGATTTTAATTATTATATAGTAAAGAGTCTTGAGAAGTTAAATCATACTACGGTGCCAGATTTCTTAACATAAAATTTGACATAATACCACGTGACATTATATCATTTGACTGTTTTAAATACAATCAGCTTTCTTATCAAATCATCTTTTGTCACTTCAAAATATGTCAAAGCAAAGGGGCCAATCATTTAGCAAAGGGGCCAGGCATTTAAATCTGAGAAGCAGAGTTGCAGGACATTATGTGAGGAATGGAGAGGAGGGCCCTATGGATAAACATAATCACATGATAGACACCCCTATGGATTATGCACTCATAGCATTTTTCGATTTATTATTATGTTTATTTTTATTGGTTTGTACTCTAATTATGTCTTTGTGAGATTTTCTTCTTATGATTTGCTATTTATAACTCAATAAGAGCTTTGCCGTTTTGACGATCGTCAATAAAATTAAATTCGACACAAAATGATGACACGGAGAAAATGGTTCCATCTAACCCGATGTATATTACCCTATAATGATTTGATTCATGACCTTGTAAATCTTTGGCATATAATTTATGATTGAATTGAGAGGGACCACGAGAAATTTCATTTTTAGTGAGAGAAATTTTTGTTGTAAACAGTTATTTTTTCATTTTTTTGGTCAAAAAATGATCGTTGATATATATTTCAATATAAAAAATTTCGTCATTAAACCTAAATCATTTAGCAAAGGGGCCAGGAATTTAAATCTGAGAAGCAGAGTTACAGGACATTATGTGAGGAATGGAGAGGAGGGCCCTATGGATAAACATAATCACATTTTCTTTTCTTTTTAAAAAAACTAATTTTCTACTTATTTTATTTTTACGTCGACAAGTTGGTGCAATCAATAAAAGTAAACGGAGGGAAACTGGGTCAAGGTGCAAAAATTAACGATCCCTTTGAATGGCATTCATCCAAAATTACAATCGTGTAGGTGCCTAAAATGAAAGGTTCGAAGCAAAAATGAATCAAAAAAGCAAGAAGGACAAAGGTTAAAATTCTAAATTCCCTCAAATTTTATTTTCTCTTTGGTGCAAAGAGTTGCAAGACAACCAATACGGTGAACTTGCCACGTGGGCTAATAAATATGCCTGCCAACTAACTTGGGGTCGATTTATTAGGGTATGGGTACATAAGTATACCCATAGGAGTGTCCATTATAGACAACGTCTGTTGCTGACAGGCGTCACTTTAATAGGAGGGCGTCGGTGTCCATTATAGACACTCTTATGGGTTATGCACTCATAGTATTTTCCGATTTATTATTACGTATATTTTTATTTGTTTGTACTCTAATTACGTCTTTGTCAGATTTTCGTCTCATGATTTGCTATTTATAACTCAATAAGAGCTTTGTCGTTTTGACGATCGTCAATAAAATTTGAATTTTTTTCCCAAATCCCGTGAATATTTTATATTCTTTAAAAGTTATTTAACTTTTGATTATAACATTTCCAAGTATTCACAAAATTAATGAGTATTCAGTGACGCTTCATCTTTCTCATGGCATGATTCAGATCTCGTTGAGGTTGGAATATCAAATTTGTAAATTTCTTTCTTCTTTCTTAAGTTAATACAATGAGTTCATTTATGATGCACTTTCTTCATTGCAAGCACTTCTTGTGTAGCTAAGTTATTGGATCTAGTGCACCATTAAAATCCCAACATTTTCAAAAAAGCAGTGACACTCGATCCCCGCTAAATGAATTGTGACTATTTTGACGCTAAAATGACACGTCTTGCAAATAAAGTATATTCGCCAAAATGTCTCTTAAAACTTAGTAGATGTCACGTTTGCAATGTTTACTAAAAAAGTTAAAATGAAGAGCTTACTTTCTTTGATTATTTGAACATAGGAAGAGTGCTATAGAAATGGAAGTCCTAATATTATAAAGTTTGGCGATATATGTATTACGAAAAAATGAATAAAGTTAAATTTGGGGGACTAATTATAATTTTCCCTTATATATTGGTGCAATAAAGCAAATATTTTTGGAATCCAAAAATTTTAAATTTAATAAACAATAAAAAAACTTAAATTATCAAAAGAATATTTAGCATAACCTAACCATCATCATGTTTCAACTAATCAAGCGCTTCCAGTAGAGTTTCCAACCCATACGAACTGGAATTTGTATCAATATCTTATTGCAATTTTATTTTCACGGTGTGAAACTTTCCATCTAAACCCGACAATATCTTTGTGACTTTTAATGCAACGAATGATTGAAAACTTGCATACATAGAATTCGTGTAAACACGTGCATATAATGAATGGAAGAGCATGCAGCTACAATTGTTGAAATGATGCTGCCATATTTTAATATGAATTATGCTATTTGTACAATATTTGACAATTTCACACTTGACGTTATCATATTCCTCCATTTTAAAATTGTTTTTTTAAATCAACAACTCCAATTTTAATAACACCAAAATTGTCGACAAGGGTTGTCAAATAGCTTGATTGTTTTAATATTATGAACGTTTGACATTATCGAACGCGCATATTCATTTGCGCAAAAAATAACAAAAGCACGATTGGACATATCACATAACACGAATAGCTTTGTGGGTACTCCGATTTTTAATTTTTGTTGATAGTGTTTAATCCCGTAGATAAATTCCAAAATCTTATTCCCATAATTTCTAGCACAACTCTATGAAGATGGTACTCGATATTGTTAGTGTATTTCGAGTAGTACTTCTATCTATAAAATAATGTCGATCATTCCGTGTTGTCTTTGGGATTTACATTGAAAATGGGAATAATCAACTACAATTTTCAGTTAGAGAATTTCTTTCGAAACAAGGGAGAGTGTGAATTCGTTATGTAACCAATCAACATACTGTCTAAAAAGGTTGGTTGCTGCAAAGTCTAAAACATTAATAAATTCGAACAATTCGATTCTCGTAAATTAAGCGGATAAAGATTGAATTAGAACCTTTATACTGAAACGAGTATGCTGACTGGATAGGAGAATTTTTATCTAAATTTTCAATAACAACTCACTAAATAATATGCGATGCACAGTAACAATCATGTCAATCGATGCAAAACTTGCACACTTAATATGAGTGTTAGCTAAGTTTAAAGTTTATTCTTCTTTGATCTTTAATTAATCGGAGGTGTGATACAAAATATTTTGTTACCTCAAAAACTGCAGATCTTCTGAAATATGTATCGATTTGCGAGATGGTGGAAATTGCAGGTTAACGAGAAGGTACGATTTGTGGTGCGAAGAAAATATGTATTCTTTGGAGATGGAGCTTCAGTTGTGGGCCGAGGAAGAATGATTCTCAAATAAACTATGTTTTGTAAAGATCTTGATGAACCTTGCTACAATGATAAACTAAATGACACATTTAAAAATAGGAGGATACGTATCAATACATAATTGGATAGTTTGAAATTTTCTATCAATCACCCTGGTCAAGCAGCATTATTCGACCTTGATCTATGTGCACCTACCATCACATTACGTAAATTGCGGGATAATGTTCTACCTCCGTGGGCGATGACATATCAGCACATTAATGTGGACATTTCTGCAAAAAGACATGTTAGACTTTTCGCTTGGCATTTTGGATATTTTCAATAATTTAATGAATATTAGACATTTTTTATATTCCAGCTATAAAAGAGAATTTCCATTAACTATCCCCATTAAAAATTCACTCCCTCTATTCCATCATAATGTTAAAGTGCTGGAGTATTGATGTTCACAACGGGGCAGGTTAACTGGGTGGATCCCATGTTATACAACTCTTTGAACCAAAAAAGAATATAAATTGCATGAGATTTAGAATTTTAATTTTATTTTTACCTACCAAAATTATAATTATTTGATAGTTCAACTTTATGCCATTTGTACTTTTTTTTTTTTAACACCATTGTTGACATTACTATTGTTGTCAACAAATAATTGGACGAATTAATTGTTTTCTTTTTAAAATCTCCAATGGTATAATGTCACGTTGTAAAGTGTAAACAATGGTATAAATCATGATGCTCACCAAACATGATTGGTTCAACCTATACTGATAGAATAATGTTATCTAACACCACTGATTTTAAAGTAACAATTTAAGTATCATTAATAGGCTCAATTATAGAAAAAATTGTGTGACTTATTTAATTTTACATTTCATATAATATTAAGTGCTACCTAAATCGATATTTTAATATCAAATAGTATCAATCATGCTGATATTTTATCCAAGTAACAAAATCCTACGTAGCATTATTATTTTAATGGTTTTAATTGATTCTCCTTGACTTCTCTTGATTTTAAGTTATTTTTCAAGTATACCTCATGTTACTCAAAACTATTTTGGATGCTGCTCATTTTGGGAGATGATTTGTTATGTGATATTTAAAAGGACCACATTTGTTTTGGTCCTTTTTTACATTAAAATTGAGTTATGTTAAATAAGACATCGATTACCATACAGACTGTCTATGATAGGCAATGCTTATTAATAGCATTTCTCTTCCTCCTTTTTATGCTTGTTGGCGATTTTTACTCTTAAATTAAATTGGAGCTTTTTTCGTATAAAATTTATATGTTAGTTTTATTTCCAAGTTTTTCAATTTCGTTTTAGTTGTGTTCCGACTTCTACAAATTCCTAACGTCCTTCATTTTTGTTGACATCAAAATCTCATTGGGTTTATCAGGAATCGGAGAAGTTTTCTATGAATCTTTTGCCTATGAAAGTTTGGGCATAGTTTTGGGTTAAAATTGTCGTGTTGTTTACTTGAATATTTGAACCGAACGCACAATCTTCATTCCACTGCTGAAAAATGGACTAATAGCAACTGAGTTTTCAACTTCTGTAGGGAAATGCTTCACTAACGTCAACAGCGATTAGAAAAGAATTTTAGTGGGCAAAATGACCAGCAGATGTATCTACGGATGTGACATATAATTTTCGACAAGTATGTCAGGAGATTACCTTGATAAATAAGTCTTTTTTCCACTTAAGAATAATTTCGACATATAAACTACCTGGTTGGTTGATTTTTGGAGATTAAAATAAGGGTTTTTTTAGGCAATTTTTGATAAAAGTTAGCAAAATGTGTGATTGAAACGTTCCTAGTTCATGAAATGTGCGATTGATCGGCTAGGGAATTAATAGCAAAAGTTATCAAATAGGTTCGTAAAGTATTATAGTTAAACACCACGTCGCATGCAAAATCATCTAGACTTGATCGGCTAGGGAATTAATGGCAAAGGAAGCATAAGAATGAATTATCTTATTAATACTTTCTCTTGGTTTGAGATAGTACGAACAATACTCTACCTTACTATGGAACACTACGATATCGATACCATTAATTTGTGGACCATTTGGTATGTATATAATACTAGATTTAAGGGGTTGGATGAGTTTGAGATCATCTACCTCAACCGCTCCAATCTTGAGCCCACGAGATATTGCAAATACCTAACCTTCTAGAAGCGCAAGTGTCTCGGCATCAGCATGTTACTAGTTTTTAATAATGAGAGATTTGTTAATAATATTTTGTGTGCTTGTGAGTTTTTAAATTGTAGTTTAGGTGGTAGGTGGCTTCTAAAATAAAAGTAAAGAAAATTTCAATTTCGAAAACCAAGGGAAAATATATCCGCATCATATTTTTTACGAACTACACTGTATTTTAATTGAAGTGAATGTCCCTAATCTTTATTCACTATCACATTTTTGTCCCTAATCTTTATTCACTATCATATTTTTATCCCAATGTTTTGTTACTTACCATATTTTATCCATGATAATTGTTTCTGTCCAAAAATTCCGTTAGCAAGCTCTAAAATGAGGTACAAATATGTAGTTAAACGTTTGTCTTTATTGTTTCTTTTTCCCAATTTAAAATATTTAGGGGCTCTCTTAATGAAAATTTTGGACGGAAACTGTAGTTGGACACAAAATATACTAATTAATGGAAGTTCGAGAATAAAAATGTTACACATAAATGTGATGATGGACATTTACTACAATAAAAATGTGGTGTCAATATAGCTACTTGAAAGCCAATTGTGTGTTCAATTAAAAAACATAAAAATTTAAAAATAAAAAGTGAAATATAACCTAGATAGTAGATATCTTCAAATCTAAATTAAGAATATTTGACAAATATAGTTCTAAATCTCTTCAATTTTATTTTATTTTTGGTCGAAAGAAATGTATTGTAGGGGAAAAAATTCAAAATGGAAGTCATAGTTGTGGATGGAAATTCAGGGGGGAAAAAAATCAAATATTCTCATAAAAAGTCAAAAGGAATTTCGACTAATTTGTTATATAATATTTTTGTGATGTAATGGTTAAGATTGATGAGATAGTACTTAACGACATTACAAAATATTAAAATCTTAAGCCTCCGTTTAGCAAATTTTTATAAATTATGTATAAAATGGAATTGATAAAAGAGGACGGTAATAGTAATTCCCACAAAATGTGTGAATAATATATATAAGAATTATTTAGGAATACGTAGTTGAAATTAATTTTTTTTTTTTAAGTTGGACTGAATTTCTAAATAATTTATAAATGGACAACCAAATGAAGCCTTATCTATACAAAACACACGTTCAATGCCGCTTTCCAGGGATCATGTCCATAACTATCATTACATATTCACAATTACATATTGCCACGAACGTAACACGAGGTGTACTTGTCAGATTATTAAACGAAAATTGCGAAAAGTCAACTAGAATCATTAAACCATTTAGATAGGATCTTGTTTGTAAATAGTTGGATTCCACCGTACTTGCCTGGAGGACGATAAAGAATAAAGATACTCTTGGGCCCACCTTCCATATCTTTTTACGATGGAATGGGTACACTGATCAGGGGTCCATTTTATTAGCTATTTTATTTTATTCTTTCTACTAAAAATTATAAAATAATTTTACATGTAAATTAATTTTTTNGTGTGGCATAGAATTCTTAAATTCTTTTTTTTTTTTCCCTAAAACTTATGTTCGACCACATTTTCCAATAAAATAATATTGCACGCTAACTTATAATTTTTTTCTACATTTTAATCACATATTCTTTGCACAAATTATTCTAAATAAACTCTACCAGAGGAATAAGTATGCAAGAGATTATTAAACGCGAGAGAAATTTGGCCAGGGTTTAATTTCAATATTCTTTTTTCCTTCTCAGTGCATGGATTCTTTTTAGGAAAACTAAAACCAAGAATATTTTGAACCTTTTTAACTTATTCGGACAAGTTACACTTTCTTATTGACGAGGCATTTATAAATCAACCTATTCTTGTTTGATTATGCTTGCACCTTTTAATGTTTCTGCTTATGTGACAATGGCCTTCTTACGGCATGGCAAAAAGAATACTATTTTCTTCCTTTATTGGAAACCAAAAATATGAAGTCACATGTTGTGCTTTGCCCCTTCTCCTTTTGGCATTGTATGAGACTTCAATGACTACAACAAGCAAATACGTTTGTCAATTAACTTGCATCTAGAGAAAGAGAGCCTAAGCTTCGCTTTGTTTCACCAAGGATTGCTGAGACATGAACCATCTTTGATGAGCTTTTCCTCATTGACGAGCAGGGCTCGAAGCCTCATCTTATTTGACAAAACTTAGGGTGAGGCATCCCAAGGTTCGTAGAATTGTATAGGTCATTCATGATGACATGGCCAGTATGTGACATGTGGCTTCTGAGTTCAACATAACTTGCCTCACCTTCACGTGAGCCAATGTAGTAATACTAATGGAACCAGAACCTATCCCATTTTCGATGATAAAACATTTTTGCTCAAATAAATATGTCAAAATCTAAATAGAAATTTCACGAATTATCAAATAATTCCATTATTTAACTCACTTTAATTTCCTAATACTAATATGACCAGTTAATCACCGTATAAAAATAAGAAAAAGAATTGAGCGAAATGGAGATTCCATCACATGAACGCCTATCAAAATTTGTGTTTTTCGTTTTTCCAAAGGAAAATAACATTACTATAAGGTCTAAATTTCGATTAGAATATAGGGGAATATTTACTAAGCATAAAAATTTATGAACACAACAATTAAAACTGCTTATCCCTCAAATTAACGTATAAAGCAATGTTTTCAAAATTGGACCCGACATTGACCTAAAAAATGAAGAGGATCAATTGTCGAATCAAGGTCAAATAGCATTAACCCGAAAATTAATTAAATAAAATCTTATAAAGATGTATACTATTTTGAAAAAATAAATTACTATATCAATATAAACTTTAAAAAAATTAATATTAAGTTTAAGAATATTTTAAGTTTTTAACATTTGTAAATTATTTTTTAATAATTATTTCGTCACATAAAAACCAAATGGGCCAAAAGAAGATTTTAAACCTACATATTAAATAGAAAGGCCCAACAATGTTATACACCTAGAAACAAGGGAAATTAAAAAATCATGTGTTTGATTTTTAAAAATCAGGTTTACAATTTATTTATTCAAAAATTAGGTACTTTATTAATACCCTAATTCATAACTTAATTTATCTCTCATCCCTTCTCAGCTCTCTCTCTCTCTCCCTCCCTCCCCCTACCATTCTCTCCCTCCTTTCCCTTCCCCTCTCTCCCTCGCCTCTCTCTGAGTTTGAGGCTGCTGTCGGCAGTGTCGCGATGACACTACTCAGTTCGCGGTAACATCAAGACGCTGCTGTCGCAAACTTCAGCAAGCGGTAGCGTCTTCACAACATCGCGACACTACTGACGTGAACGACGACATGGTGGTGTTTTGTGCACAGCAGCGTAGTTGGTGGTGGTGTTGATAGTCATCCGGCGACGGTGGTGGTAGTGTGTTGTGTGGTTGGATGCGACGGTGGTAGTATGAGGCGGTGGTGATTTTTTCTGTAGGAACGCAGAGATAGGCGAGGGATTTTTGTGACAGATGGATGTGGCAGAGGTGGTGGTTTTGGACTGATGGTGGCGGCAGAGGTGGTGAATCTGACAGTTTGGGTGATTTTTGTTGAATCTGACAGTAGATCTTGTAGTAGCAGTGGTGGTTTGTAGTTGCAAATGGAGATTTGTCAGTGGTGGCGATGTGGAGTCGGTGGTGGCAACAGTGACGAGGATTTTGGTGAATCACGCGGCTGCGAAGACGAGTGGAGGCAGTGACGGTAGTGTTGATGACGGTGGTGTATTGTTATTGTTGGTGGTACCCAGTGGCGGTGGCAGTGGTTGGTGGTGGAAATGATAGTGCCGGTGGTCCGTGACCAAGTGTTTGGTTATCTGTGACCAAATATTTAATCGTGACCTAAAAATTTGACAATATGTAACTGAAAATAAATCTGTGACTAATAAATTTGAAAATATGTGAGCAATAAAATTAATTGTGACCTATANTGAAACTTAAAATCTAATTTATGAATTTTTCCCTAGGAACAATTGTAAAAGTCAAGAGGGCGGTTGCTTCTCTCTCATTTTTTTCAGGTGGCGACTTCTTCTCGTCTTTTGCGACTGCTTCTTCCCTCATTTTTTTGGTGGATATGTGTGTGTGTGTGAGGCATTATTGACATATCTTTTCTCTATTCTTTATTCTTGTGTGAGGCATTATTGACATATCTTTTCTCTATTCTTTATTCTTTATTCTTTGTTCTTTTTTTTTTTTTTTGTGCAAGTTGGCCGAAAAACTTAGTAAAATAGTCTAGTTCATGATTTTCGGTTGAACAAATCATTTTATTGAATTTTTACCAGTTTTGTATTTCAGGTTATAAGACAACAACCGGGCTGATTTCTCGATCGGGTCAAGGTTTTTTGATCGAACCAATTAGGCCGATTCGAGTTTGAAAACATTGGTTCGAAGTAGGGACATAAATGAGTCTGGCTCTACTAGTTTGCAAACCAAAGATCGCGGCAAGAGCAAGGCCCGAGCAAGAAATGGCTCAGGCGTTTTTTGGCCAAGCCAAGCCGGGCCGAGTCGAGCTCGATAGAAAATTAAGGCTAGGCTTGAGCTGAGCCGATTCAATATTTTTTATTTATTTTAGATAAGCGGAAGGTAGTGACCTCCTTGCTTCAGACTCTGCGTGACTGTCGACCTAAAGCAGGCAGCATGGCACGTGACACGAGCAAAATGACACTATGTCACAGGTGGCCATTTTGGCTAGCCATGGAGCCCGGCCCGTGTGGCTCAACGACCCTACATTTCAGTAATCTAAATAACAACAAACACACAAAAATGTAAAAATATTTTGTTAGATAATCTAATTTTTTTATCTTAGTATTTGAAATTATAGTATTAAATCTACAAACGATTTCAAAGCCACAATACCAAATCAATATACATCCTTCCAATGCAAAATTAGCGTGTGTGTGAAGAATTAAGTAGGCAATTATGAATTTACAAATTGATTCAATTTCCAACCCTCTATGGTCAAATATATTATGTCACCTCTCGTCTGATTCACACACCCTTAAATTTGTTTTTTTCACTATTTTTTCAGTGTGTGATCTAAAGTTGAATTTTTCATTTCTATCATCTCCCTCTTTAGTTTAGGTGAACTCTACTAATTGTAAGTTAATCAATGAATAAGGATTCTCCAATTCTTTGATTACTTCGACCTCTAAGACTGAATTATGCTAATTATCCTTCACTAAAAGTCAACATCTCTCAAACAAGTGTTTAGAACTTAATCAAGACATTTAGTACTTTTTTATTTTATTTTTAGGTACTTTTTTCTTCTAATTTTTAAAAGTATTTTTCTTTTTGCATTCTTCCCTTTAAACTTTCTAAATGACCCATATAATAGGCTTTATGCCGATAAATCTCAAATCAGATGACTTTAGGGTACACATGTTTTAAACACCCTTACATGCTTAATAACCCAAGTAAAAAATGTTTCGAAGAGAAGTTTCACATTTAAAAAATGTATGCATTGATCAGTGCAATGTTCCTTATCAAACACATATTCAAGCAAACCGACCTCCAACTTAAGATTTTCGCATAATTTTATCCCTTAATCTAAAACAATCCACACAAAAATTTTTATGCATGGAATTCCTGCCCATATTTATATCTTCCCATAACAGCAAAATCACCCCAAACTATGCTAAATTTGGTATAAGGATAAGTAATTTAATATGGTTTGTGTAAAGCATTTATATCCAACTATACCATCCTATCAATTATATGAATCAACTCATAGCATCACACTATCCAACTTAATTATAGTGCACATATAATATCAAGTTTTGCAAGGTTAAGTTTCAATTAGTCTAGCGTACATCTTATCCACAGTTCATAAATTAACATCAAATCTCAAATTTAATCATCATTGTCAGCCGGCTTTCTAACCCATACAAGCACACAATCTTAAACAAGAAAATATTATATATACCCACTAAAGAAAAAACAAACACCCAAATACTCAAAAACATACGAAAAGTAAAAATTTTCCCACCCCCAAACTTAAAACCAACAGTGTCCTCAATGTTATAAAATATAAGTAAGAATATAAGGGGATGGGAAAGAAAAGGAAGAAGGTACTCCCTAAATTTTTCTATTAAACGTCTGAGGCACTATGCGTGACGGTTAGACAATATTCTTCACCATGCTTTCCTCTTGGTCTATATTGATTTGAGTATTCTGCGATGTCATGTTCCTGCACATAGTGGTCAAATCAAATATTAAAGATCAAATAACCTAGAACATGTGTTACTTAGCCTAAACAATCGAAATAACTAACAATAAATTCAATGGCCTAAGGAGAAACATGATATGATAGTGATACCCTATAAATTGAAATGTGCCCAAGTCTAATGCAAACTAATAATCAAAATAAATCTATATACAATGTGGTACAGAAAGCAGAATAAATAAAAGGGTTAGGAAATTGTGTTGCCTCCTAATAAGCGCTTAATTTATAGTCTTTAGCTAGACTGTATGGATAAATTGGTCATGGTGGCTCATGTTGGAATCTTGCAACCTTACACTCCTTGCAATTTTCAATATTGCATCCTTTTTTGCCCTTCAAACCTTGAACTCTCCATTTTTATCTCATCCAAAGCTATCTAAATTTTTAAGCTTTGTCTCATTTTAGCCTTGTTGTACCTTTTGAGCAATATAATTGTACTATTACTTAGCTTTTTTGATAACCTCTTCATGTAATGGGTTCTCAATAATAGTGTAGATCTTGAATTTCTTTTTCTTATCATCCACTCTCAATTTTAGTTCACCATTTTCAAAGTCCATGATAGCTTCGCTTGTTGATAGGAAAGATCTGCTCAAGATAAGTAATGCTGCATTCAATGGCTCCTCTATATATAGGATAATGAAATCAACCGTGAATATGAATTTTCCCACTTTAATTAGCACATTCTCATCCACTCATCACGGGTATTTGATTGATCGTCCGCCAATTGAAGGGAGATGGATCTCTTCAAACCTAAGTTCCTGTATACAGAAAAATGCATTAGGTTTAAACTTGCTCTTGAGTCACATAAAAAATTAAATTCAAATCACTTCCTATTGAGTAAGGTATTTTGAGACTCCCTGGTTCTTTTAGTTTATGAGGTAATTTGTTTTGCAAGATGGTATTACACTCCTCATTTAACTTTATTGTCTCAAAGTCTGTAAACTTTCTCTTTTTGGATAGGATCTCTTTCAAAAACTTTGCATAGTTGGGTATTTGAGATATAGCTTTAATTAGGGGGATGTTGATATGAATATTCCTGAAGATGTCTAAGAACTTCGCAAACTGTTCTTCCAGCTTCTCTTTTTGCAATATCCTTGGGAAGGGTATTTGTGGAGTATATTCTCTGGTAGGAGTGGTTATCTTAACTTTTTGATCCTCTGATACTTTTTCTTTCTTTGATTCTAAAATCTGCCTAGATTTCTCCAAGCACTCCTCGACTGCAGAAGGCATCTTTTTATTCACTACCACATGTCTCTCAATTGTGGTTTCTGGAAGTTGAACCCTGTTGCGTATAGTGATTACTTCAATCTTCTCACTCTCTACAACTTTTTCTGCCATTACATAATGTTTGGGATTTGTCTCAGTGTCGTTTGGCTGGCTGTCTTTCTGAGAGTGTATCAGCTATCTGTCCCATCTGGTTTTCCAAATTCTTGATGATAGTTCCCTAAACTTGTAAGTGCTTATCTGTTCTTTGCATATTTTGAGTAGATATTTCTGCCAATTCAGTAACGAGATCTTTTAATGAAAATTTATTTACAGTCCGCTGAAAACCTGGCAGTGCAGTCTACTGTGTTGCGGTCTGAGCTCTTGATTATTGCTCAATGAGAAGTTGTGATGATTTTTCCAACTAGGAATTTATGTGTGGAATAAGGATTATTTTGCTACCTCTAGAAGCTTTCTGTGTAGTTGACATCTTCCTCTGAATGGACAAACGTACTGCTTATATTGTAATCTAC
Source organism: Fraxinus quadrangulata (assembly GCA_903798255.1). NCBI lineage: Eukaryota > Viridiplantae > Streptophyta > Magnoliopsida > Lamiales > Oleaceae > Fraxinus > Fraxinus quadrangulata. The sequence goes on along the minus strand of CAIGRB010126103.1, from coordinate 46,558 downwards.
GCTCTCATGGTTCTCTCCACAATGCTTGCATCTCGGTCTGGCTATTTGAATTGTACTCATTTGTTCTACTTTCTGAGCTAAAGCTGCCGCAGCTCTGAGATTGCTGTCAATGGATCCACCTCATGTATCCTAGCTACTTTTGTACACCTATTCTTTCTATTGGCCACAGTGTATTAGTGAATGCCAAATCCTCAATGATCTGATATACTTGATCCGCTGTCTTCTTTGTAATAGATCCATCGTATTCATAGTCAACATTAGCCCTACTTGTCGGATTTAGCCCAATGTAGAAATATTGAACTTGGAGCCATTTTTGCAGCCCATGCTATGGACATTGACGGAGCAACCCCTTGTACCTTTCTCAAGCCTCATAGTAGCATTCCAAGTTGAGTTGAGAGAATTTAGTTATTTTGTCCCTCAACCTGGCAATCCTTTTAAGTGAAAAATATTTTTTCAGGAATTTCTGGCTCAAACTGTTCCAGTTGGTGATACTGTGAAGAGGAAAAGTATCCAACCATTTCCTAGCTGAATCTCTCAAAGTGTAAGGAAAAAGCCTCAACCAGATTGCTTCACTTAAAACCTCTGGGTATTTTATTGTTGCACACATGTCCAGAAATGTTGAGATATGAGCATTTGAATTTTCAGTAGCCCTCCCAAAGAATTGTAGTGCATTCTGGAACATATTGATCACATCCGTCCTCAATTGAAAATTTATCTAATCAAATGCTGGATACACGATACTGGATTAGCTTTCCACGGTCGGTGGAACCATATACTTCCATCAACATAATATTCGCATTCCCTACCGCCGCAGTTGGATGTGTTGTTTCTTCATTTGCCCCGATGGCAATTTGATTTTGTTCTGCCATGAGCTCTGCTTGCTATTTTTGGTGTGCTTCTAACTGTTCTCTTCTAGATTTGAATGTTCATTCAATTTTCGGATCAAATTGAGCAAGATCACAGTGTCTCGAATTTTGCATACAAAGTCCTAAAAAGAAAAAAATAGAAAACACTGTAATATTTTTTCTAATAAATGAAATTAAATAAATAAGTAATAAAAATTCAAATAAACCTAAAATTAATTAAAACTTATTAAATACAATAGTCTCCGGTAACAGTGCAAAAAACTTGATCGTTTAATTTTTCGCAAGTGAACGAAATCGTGACAAGTAATATAATAGTGTGTATAGTAAACCCACAAGGACTAGATATTCAATAAAGTTCAAATTAATAGTAACATTAATCGAATAACAAATATGTTTTAAGTTTTTAATACTAATATTTAAATTATCGATTAAACTAGAAAGCAATTTAACTGGTTTGATTTCAAATATGTGAAATACTGTTAAGATATCCAATCCTCCTTGTTAATCTATTTTTAGCACAGCGTTAAATTGACAATTTGTAATATTTTTTGTTGGTCAGTGTTCTTAATTTAATTGAAAACATCTCTCGATAGTTATCAAATCGATTTCTCTCATGTGACGCTCATGTCTCTATATGAAAGATGTAAACATGATAAATGTATTAAATAATCTAGAATATCTATAGAAATTATGTAAAGTACAGAGATATATCTCTAGCTTTTATTGAACTTTACAATGTTTATTATTTTTAGCTAAAAACCTATTATCTCTCTTGATAATAATATATTCCAATAAATCATCTCAATTAGTAGCTAATAATTGAAAAGTCGGTGAAAACAATAATAAACATCCAAGGAAACTAGTTGTCAAAATAATTAATTAATACTAAAACTATCATAATAAGGGTTCATCTCATTCTAACAATGTGTAAAACAAGCCTAACATATCAAAAATACAAGAAATTATATTTAAGTGAAAAGACATAATCCAGAGTTTTGATAAATTGAGAAGATGAATCTTGAATCTCTTCAATTAATGAATCTTCACTTGTGTCTTCTCTTCTTTACTCAAAAATCAAGTTTGAATATTTATTTGATTGAATTCTTTCAAACCCCCTTCAATTCTCTCACAAAGACTACGAATTTTCCTCATTTGATGATTATAATTAATGAATATTGTAATATGAGATGTATTTCAGAAGTCTCCAATATGTATTCAGTTGTTTAGTATTTATAGAAGTAGAAATTGGTTGAAAATCACGTCTAAATTGATTTTCAAAAGAGTTCCAATCGAATAAGGAGAATTGCATTCGCGCGTGGATTTTTTTATCTCTATGCAGCAGTCAATATTTTGGTCATAACTTTCTTTTTCGTTATTCGATTGAGATGGTTCAAAATGAATTAGAAAGATAACTCAAATTTCTAAAACTTTTACAGAAATAAAATATTTCCAATTAAGATGTTTAGTATACCAAAAATGGATTTCAATTTTCGACTAAAAATTTGGAATATAACTTGTGCGATTGGAAATTGATTTTGATAATATTTTGATCATATTCCATTCTTTTTTGAGTTCTAATCCATCCAATTGATGCCTAGAAATCTTGAAAATATCATCTTGTGGTCCGAATTAACAATTGAATATTTTCAATTTGGTACTCAAACTTTGGACTTTGCCCACCCTCCCCTCCCCTCATTTTTTTTTTAAATTTTCTTTTGTTTCTTCCAAGTTGTCATTCAACCATTGAATTTCACATATATTTTATAAAATACAATAATTTAAGATATATTTTGTCAAAAAATTACCAAATATCGATATTTCACCCAAGCCTTTTATGTTGTTATTGACAAGGAAAATATATTTTGACCAAATCTAAAAAGAGCAAAATGATAACTTTGTTATTTTCCACATAAAACAATTAAAAAAATAAAAATAAAAATAAAATAAAAACATTATCTTCTTCCCACCTTTATCTACCACAACCTACCCTCGAGTTACATGTATCAATAGCTACTGAACTTTACATCATGTTAAGGCTTACTCATCAAACTTTGTGCAGCATCCCAATGGCCAATGAACTTTGCTCTATCCCACTCCATCACTCACCGGATGAAATCCGTTTATAGATCCATTGACCCGACGAATGGAAAAACGAGGTGTTCAGTTAACTGTTGAGTGAAGTGCCAAATTATCTCCATGTTAGCAATTACATATCCCAAACATGGCTTAACTAAAGGATACACCAATGAAATCCCCAAATCCTAAGGTCATGAAATCCAATTCTCCCAAAACAATTTCTAACACGTAGTTTCTGAGGTTGAGAAATCCATTCAGTTTGTCTCTGACGCCAATTCTCTGAAGTGGTAATAATGAAAATGGGGAGTGCAGTAAGAGTTGCTTTCGATAATAATGATATCAATGTGGGACAAAGTGCTGGTTTGAAGAAGGGGGAGTGCAATAAGAGTTGGAGTGTGCCTTGAAAATTTTGTAACACAAGTTTTGTTTTCAGTGCTTATAAGACTAATTCAGTATCGAATTCGAATTTGCAAAATGGACATTCTTTGTTCGATACATACGTATATAACTCAGAGTCTAATATAAGTTTGAATTATGGGTATTTTGTGTTTGGCTCTAATAAAGATAGGTCATTGTTGAATCCGTTGGCTGGAAGAAAGGCCCCTTTGATGAAATGAATTACATGATTAGCGATAAAGCTGAAAATTCCAATAGTTTTATGTGTTAAAACGATAATGCTGGGACAGACTCTAAATTAAAATTTGGAAGTAGGTGTGTTTCAAGTACTGAATTTTAGAAAAGCCACCTACTTGAACTCTCGGACGAGATGAATGGATTAACGATTCGTGGTTCTGATTTCAAAAGAAGTTGTCGAGAAGAGCAAAAATGTGGTAACAATTCATCTGTTAACGTATTCCTTTTTGGAATCAATGGAAGGGAGTCTCTTTTGCTGATGCTATTGGAAAGGATAATCATACTACGACCAAGAAGGCTTCAGATTGTTCATTGTTGCTGGTGCTTTTTAAAAAGGATAATCATACTCAAGGCCGACCCTAAGATAATCGAGGTACCAGGCGATAAATTATTACGAAACTCTTAAATATAATTTTCTATAAGCACATTGATCTCTTTAGTATCATTCATGTTCTATTCAAATTGATTTTTTATATTGTTTTTGAAAAATTAAATGATCTCTTTTAAAATAATTAACTTATTTTTAACTTTCATAAAAAAAAAATTTTAAATTTTTTTAAAAAAATTATTAGTTTACTAAAAAACTCTGAGAGTTTTTTTTTAAAAAAATTAAGCTCATTAAAGATGTAAGTGTTCAAGTGTTTTGAGCCTCTTATTTTGTGCATCATATTATTTAGTTATGTCTTTTAAATTGAATATATGACCTAACTCAAAAAATAAAGAAATTTTATTGTTGAATTTTTGAGCTGTTAATTTTTTTAGGCCCCTCAAGAATTGAGGCCCAATGCAATTGCCTAGGTTGCTTTGGGCCAGGGCCAAGCCTCGTCATACTACGAAATGATTATATCAGTTTGGTGTTTATGTTTTTATGGAAATGTTGCTAGAAATTATGTTGGATAAAAATTTTATCGTCCTTTATTATTATTATTATTATTTTTTTTTTTGTCCACAATTTTCCTAAACACTTGATGGATGATCTGTTGCTTTTGTGTGTATCTACTAACTGCTTTTATATGTATCTGGTATCAAGTTGAATGTTCTTAATGAATGGATACCTGTAGTTGGTAGCTTTAGTTCATTGCTGTTGTTCATTTGCTATCAAAATTGAATTTGCATTGCAATTTTTAATGAATTAGAAATTAAGACATTTGGTCCTTAGCACAGACATTATATTTGCAAGACAAACGAATTCCACAATTAACAGTACTTCATTTCATTAACTACCAGATGAACATCACCACAAATAGTACTGCAAGAGAAATGAATTACAGTAACATATCTATATCTATATCTATGGCCTTTCTCATCTTTGGTCTACAAATACAAAAGGTTAGATACGTAAGTATAAAATTAAGGTGCTAAGTGAATTCTCGATGATGACAAAACATTTGCTACTTAAGGTGTTAAGTGAATTTTGCCCCGCGTAACCTAGTTTCGTGAAGCTTTTGTCTCTTGGTGTTGAATACGAAAAGAAGAAGAATTCATCGACATCCATGAATGAAACCCAATTGCATTCATTCTTTGCTCTTAAAACACAATGTGTAAAGCCTACTTCTTGCATCTTTATCCTTGGCCATTCGTGCCCTAGTGACATTGTAATCCTCTAGATCAAGTTGCCTAACAACCTCTTCAATCCTATCATCACTATTATTATCGTAAATGAACCACCAAGGAGCTGCATCCCCATCCGCAAATTCAATTCCTTCACAAACAATATAGCAGTATCCCCATCCAAACTAGTTGCATATAACAAATTTTCCCAAGAATGAACGGTCTGATTATTTATCCATAAGCCAGTATTTTATTCCGAGACTCCATTTTATAATTGATCAAATTAACCACAGTGATAGAATCTTCAATCTTACCATATGTACACGAATGTGGATGCAGATTTTAGCGTCTGTTTGTCTGCCATTAATCGAAAATGAAATAGATTAATGAATAGTGAGAAAATATTAAAAAACTCAAAAACGTCAGACACAATGGTTCTCACAAACAGAAAATTTCCACTACTCTACATTTCCACTACTGCCCTCACTCATTTACTTTTCACCTAACCATTTTATGTTATGTACGAAAGAGTTGTGTGTGAAATTTTTGTCTTTTATTTTCCACTCTTGTACAACAATGTTAGACATTGACTGGTCACAGAGGTTCGAATTTTCCAAGTCAGAAGTTTGCCTTAATGGAACCAGTTTTGCATGTTTCAATTTTACAAACACATTTTCATCTCGACCACTTGTATTAATACAAACCGTAACACAGTTAACAATTCCATAACGAAATGTAATTTTTTTTTCCATTTTTTAAATTACGAAAAATGAAATCGAACATGGAAATAATCAATCTATCATGTCAATATTTCAACTAGCCGATTGACTCTGGCTTCATTTTGGTGAAAGATATATGTCACGTTAACACATTTTCTTCCTAGCACATTCATCTTACGAATTTTTTGAGGATCGTAGGCAATCATGCATGTATGTAACAAATAAGAAACACCACTAGCGTAATTCGTGTGCCATGTAATCACGTAGTTGTTTCCATGGTAAATCTTCCTCCGCAATTGCATACACTTCTGCTGCAACTTCGTAATGAGAGGTCTATCTCTACTTCCTCATCACTTTCCTATTCTGATCTACGGAATGCTTCATTTGCACTGCCAAAATGCCTTAAAAAATTTTGCACCGGCATTGTGGCAACAACAATCGCTGTTTGCACAGGAAACGAGTAGCTTGGCATATGATCAAAAATTTTCCATCGCTGCTTCAGTACTCCAAATGACCTCTTGATGACATTTCTACAAGATGAGTGATAAAAATTGAACCGTTCTCATGTATTTGTAAATCTTCGATTGCTGCCTGTCAAAACCGTACGAAACTCCAGGAAATGATATCGAATATCCGAACCTTTGTACGGAGCCATATAACCCGATCGATGTGCAAATCCGGAGTCCCCAAGATAGTACTTCCCAGGAATAGGAATGGGAAAATTAATATCCGAATTATGTATCGTGTTCGCCAAAATGCGATTGTCATGCGTATTCCCTCTTGTCTCGGAAAGCACAAACATGAAGCATAGGTTAAAATCGCATGTAAGAACACGTTTTACGTTGGAATTCCTCTGCGTTCTCTGAAGTTCTCTCATTCATGACGTGGTAAGACGGCCCTCACGTGCGTACCATCAATTGCTCCAATGCAGTCCTAATAACGTAAAATGATCGTGAACTATCTCGATATGTAAGGAAGGTTGCATTAGAATAAAGACATAACAATACTATATGGAAAAGGTGATGTAGCTTCACTGTTGTAACCTGGAACAATGGATATGCAACAGGGTCTGGATGATGATGCCCGGCTTCTTGGTTGTAATTTGGGTCGAGCTTGATAACATTTTCGATGAATAGGACGACAACTTGAAGTACTACTTTGAAATGGTGGCTGATTGTCTACAATGAGTGGTCGAAAAGTGTTTGAACCTATCGGTATCCTTTCCCGTGCACTAGGATACACAAAAACATTCCAAGCTATTCGTAGATGTCGATACGAGCACTGCTTTGTGGACCGTATTCGTCACGGAACATGTACATGAAATGCGTGAATATAGGTGGGTATATCCTGAACTCTTGAAAACACATTTGTGGATATGCATGCAAATTTTGTAGCATGAATAGATGTCTGTTTCATATAAAAGGAAAAATGAAATCTTGGTTCATTCGAACGACGGAAATAGTCACGAACCATTTCTTCAGAAATGCCGCAATATTCGAGCCATGTTTCAATGTCCTCTTCGAGTTGCTGCCTGACGACTTCGTCACCAAAAGTATCGGACACATCAGAGTTTGGTTCAAGGTTGCAGTGTCGGAAATGATATTATGACAGTTGTATGTTTCCTAGAACGCAAAAGGAAAATATTACTGTAGTGAAGGCCAAAATCTGCTTATGAAGTGGGCTTAAAGGGTATCTTTGATGTATGTTAAATGAAAGTCTGCGAACTACGCTTGTATATATTGTGGCCCATAATGGCTTTGTTTCATGAATGAATAGACAGTTGCAGGAAATTAAACTCTTTTAGATATTTTGCATGCAAATTGATTTCATGTCATGTAAAGCTGATAGACACGATAGATCACCTTTTTATATTTCCCATGTCAAAAATTCTAGTGTGAGAAAGGGGTAAATGGCATAACATGCGAAAACAGTTTGTAAAAACTATTCAAACACAAGTACATACACAAACCAACCACAAACAGATTGGCATAGTCTCAAGCACACTGTGAAATGCACCACTACAAAATATATTGAAAGCAGAAAACAAAGGAAAACCAACGGCATAGTCTCAAGCACACGTGATAAACATAACTTTACATTCCCTGTAGTCATCATAGGACCACTTCGACCAACGCATTTTTGTGTCCTCGTCTTTAGCTGCCATCCATATATCTCTGTTCGCACGAATGTTGAGGAAAGATAATGCAAACATGAAAAGATCGTTGTTCCTGTCAATAAGTCCAGTTGCATTGATCTCCGCGATGCAATCGTCCACGAAAAGATCATTTGAACTATTTCTCCGAGTGAACAACTGTAGTTTCGCAGACAGGTTAGCCATTCAATCTACTGACGTTGAGATAGCACGTGCCCTGTATTTTTTTTTTTTTGCCATTTCCTGAACGTGATGTGGACTTACATTTACTACCACTATGCTTGCTCAATTGTGCCTTCGATCCGTTTGAATGGCCAATATCTGCTTCATAACTAGAAGAACTGCTTTCGAGATGAATCGGCAAATGATCAGCGACTTTGTCATCGTCGCTATCGTCATACATGCGGAACCCACATCGTGACATCTTGGTCGGGGTGAAAGCATACTTGCTAAAATCGAATGTGTCACCGAACAGATGGCTATACCGCTAGAAAATTTCTCCCACGTCTTTATTCTTAAACCCTCGTACTTGGGGTTCTCCTGCGACCAAAAAATGTCCAAAACCATTCTTCATGTAGCAATCACAAACAATTGCAAGACATGAATACAATGCATGCTCTTACAGTGGTCCAAGACAAGAAAAACATGAAAAGGAAATTCTCAAAAATAAGGCAGCACACACATGATCTCTCAACCATGTACTCCCAACGAAGTAGTTTCTTGAACAAAGTTAACAAAACAGGGAAACCATGTACTGCCAATGAAGATTTTTTTACCGTGATTTTTCAATCCAACCACTTGTCATCAACCACCACATGATTACTGGCAGTTCGGTCATACTCTACACCAGTGTAACACAATAGTTCAAACAACATCTTGTGATCGAGCCGCATTTGCTGCCAGTAATTTTTCAGTTGGGAGATTGTCCAATTCTTGTTTGCCTTTCGGTTGAAAAGCGATAGAATGCTGTCCCACCCAGCCCTTGTCAAGCATTTACCGTGCCGATGACCTTCCGGAACAGCCGATTCACATGCAGCCATGAAAATTTGATGCTCATTCACTACCCATTTCACCATTCTACATATCGAGTCCTCCGATTGCGGCTCTACATGGTCTCCTACTGATTGTTGAGATGGGGGCGACTGTTGCATATTTCTACATGAACAAAACCAGGAGAGATAATTACAGAAACCAACGACATTTTCATAAATCAAAAATCAAAAATTATTTAAAAAAAAAACAATGTTCATTACCATTTTTCGACTAAATCGATGGGTGTGTGCTTTGGTGGAGAATCTGTAGACAATCGAACAAATTGTAGTCAATTACTCACTTAAAAATGGTATGGAAGAACCAGTAAGATCATGGAAAAAATAAGAAGAAGTGAAAGATAAGCTTGAACACTTGAAATCAGCAAGAGATGGAACTTCCCGGCAAGGTTTCTTGGAGCTTGGAGTTTTCCCTTTTTCTGATTGAGGAGAGAGAAAAGCTTCAATTGAGATTTGTGATGTGGTTGGTGGGTTTGTAAAGGGGTTAGGTGAAGTGATACTAAAGGGCAGTAATGGAAATTATGAGATAGATGCAGTCAATTTTTGAAATTGGGAATCCTAAAGTCAGACACCTTTTCAAATTTTTAATATTTCCCCACTGTTTATTTCTCTAATTTGCAAAAATTAATGGCAGACGCTTTATTTTGCACAAAGAAAATCACAATGGGGAACTGATTCTATTGCACAAATCTTCAATCTTACCATCTGTATGGCAACGACTACGGAGCTCTCTACAATCAAAATTTTGACGACGATGAAGTCGACAATCATAGTTCTAACTCAAAGTATTCGTGTGAGAGAAGAATTGAATGTGTTTCATGACCTCAGAGACTTCACATTAGGAATTGATTTGGGAGAATTGAATTTGATGACTTTAGGGTTTGGAGATTTAATTGGTGTTTTCTTTAGTTGTTAAGTCATGTTTGGACGATGTACTTTCTGACATGGAGCTGATTTGGTACTTTACTCAATATTCAATCAGGCTTCATTTTTCTGTCCTCCACATTAGCAAATCTACTAACCGATTCCATCTGGTGAGTGATGGAATGAGATGAAGCAAAGTTCAATGAAGTTTGGTGAGTAAGACGGGAAATAGTGCAAAGTTCGGTGGCTATTGAAATATTTAACTCCCTGCCCCTATATCAAAGAGTTAGAAAGCCTACACGCCATTACACCTACCCATTGTTGACCGCACCACCTTTGGCTACGCTGCCCATCTTCTTTCCCATCTCTTTTCGCCTCATTCTTGCAACAAAGTTGTTGTCTTGCCATTAGCATATCTTCCCACTATCTAAAAAGGGACCTTTGTGAATTTGGTTGTCTGGCAGCTCAAGACCTATACAATGCCCTAACAAGGTTGTGCCTTTTCATCGTGGCAAAAGATTTAACTTTGGTTATTTGGTATATGATAATGGCATGAAAATGAGTGGTTTGATGGGTTCTGAGATTGGTTCTAGTTTATCGACATCTATGGAAAAACAAATGCTCTTAAATTGTTAGGGATTAAAGGGAACACATTATTGGGTAGTTTAGAAGATAGGTTATCAGATCTATTTATGGAAAAATTTAAATTGGGCATAGAGGTAAGGCATTGAAGAGATAAAATTTGCTCCACATTGGCCAACCGAGTCTCCAGCAAATGTTTGATCCACAGCTGCAAGCCCACCATTGAACTCAAAGTTCGTCTTTGCCTTTTTCAGGCTACCCATTGAAAGGTCCTCCACATCCTCCATGATCCACCATAGAATAGACAGCTCTTGGTTAGGGACAACAGCAATAGGCTAATAAGTTGACTAAGAGGTGTCTTTCATTGAGATGTCAAATAATCAATCGGAGGTCCTTTTGGATGAGGTGAAACTATGAAAGATATCATATGGATCAAAGGCTTTTTGCTTCAAAAATAGGTTGCAATAGCTCATGGCATCTCCCTTCGGTTATGGAGGTTCAGGCTCTACAAACCACCTCGACTAAGGTGAAGGCATCACTTTAACTTCTTCTATTTCATGACCTCGATTAGGTCAGATAAGAAAGTGGTGTGGAATGCGGGTCTTAAACGACTCCTGTTATTTTCCTAGCTGGTTGGCTGGCTTGCTGTCATGTAACTAATAATGAACACTTCAAAGGTTTGAATACTAAACTCAAAGAAGTCAGAAGTCTTGGCACTAATTTTGACACTTTGAAAAGTTAAAGGACAAATTGAAGAAGATTAAAGTGTACTGAAAATTTTACAATATCAGACACGAGTGTTCACAAAAATTGCAAGTTTCACTCTACATTTTGTACCGAATAGCTTAGCACATACGCGCCAATGGAGTTAATAAAAATTTAAAAAATAAATTAATGGTGCCACATTGCATCTGGAGTTCATTTTGGAAACTATTTTTATGCAAGTTAGTGCAAGTGAAATATTGAGAACCACTTTGTTAAAAGAAAACATGGAAAAAATGATTTTCGACGTTGATATATGGTCAACCAAATGAATGATACATGTTCAACGATGGAAAGAGAGAGTGCTAACCCGAAACACAATCCCCCTACTATCCCAATTTAATGACCAACTCTCTAGGTTTTGTACTCCTTTGAGGAGTCACTTTAGGGTGTTTAAAATCCTCGATAGAAAAACCATGATATTGTATGCTAGACCACCGTAAAATATGTTAAAGCAATACAAGGCAAATTCATTCCATATATTAGGTGAATTGAAAATGAAGATGGTACAATCCAAGGTCGTTGAAGAGATTCCAGATTAAATGCTTGTACTTAAATTTTTCACCTGTTATTTTGGGTTACATCTGTAAGTGTTATGTCCTAAGTATAATTGAGTTTGGAATTAAATACTTTTTGCCCCTGTTTGGCGTACATTTTGGTTATAATAATTCATTTTTACTATTGATATGATGAGGAATATGTGGTTGAAAAAGAAAGAAAAGTTATTAATGTGATAGAAAATATTATTTTATTGAAAAATGTGATTGAAAATGAGTAGAAAAATGAAAATAAAAAAATAATGTGGCTCAAACGGGGCGGGGCCTTAATATATAATTGATACATTCTATTTATGGTTGATCTATTATTTAATTGAATTAATATTCTAATAAATTAAATAATAGAATTCATATATTCAAGTTTTAGAAATTTGTTAATCACAAATAGTTGTGATTGTGAGACACAAATTATATGTGACTAAATTTTAAATCATCTGTGATCGTAAATAATAACGAAATACGAATATTGTTATTATGGATAGACCATCACGTGTTACATTTCTTATTTGTAAAGCAAGTAACTGATCTCACAAGTTAAAATAGAGTAACACTTAAATGAACATGTAAATATTTTGTTGTATAACAATACATTGGAGACTCGTTGAGGAAATTCTATATGGATAACTATATGAGTATCAGTGATTAATCTTTAACATTAGATAGTGAAATTAGTCCTTTGACTTGATGTCATCGTAGTACCTTGTATAGGGATAGTCATACTTTGGTGATGTATGATGTTGGAATACACTCAATTTTTTAATTTAACAAATGGGATCTCAGCCCACCGAAAATCAAGTATGAATTCCATATATTTATGCGAGTCATAAATTTGAGTTAAACAGTATGAGCATAATTAATTTAATAAAAAACCATGTTAAATTAATCGATACATTATATTATTCTTTAATTTTAATTTTTTACGTTTATTGAATTGTGAGTAATTATATATATTTGAAAGGCATATCGAATGCCACATATCAAGAAATCAAGCCAATTTTTCTTGATTTGTACCGCAATATGAGAATTGTTTTTATGCATGAGAAAATTAGTTATGTCCTTGAGTAGCACTTTCCTGAGACACCTGCTGATGACTCGATTAAGGAAAAAGTGACTATTATAATAAATACAATGATGATGATGATAGTACTACAACATATGTGATGCTTGCAGCTATGTCACCTCAATTACAAAAGCAACATGAGGGTAACATGCTAACGCATGATTTTTCATTTTAAAGAGTTGTATAATGAATAATAATGTATGGAAGGTTATGGGACTTCCAAATAATTATATCGGTGATCTTTAGTTGATCTCATGTAATGAAGATGATTGGCATTGAGAAGTTCTCTCAATTATATTCAGTCATGGACCATGAACTAAGTATTGACTTAGTTTTACAATCCTTGTTGGCGAATTATTCATAGCTAATTATGAATTTTGATATGAATAAATTCGAGTGCACACGTCCTGAATTGCTGAACATGTTTAAGACTATTAAACCCAATATTGAAGCTAGTAGTGGGCAAGTCTTAGTCATTGATTCCCCTAAGGGCATTAAGAAGAAGTCTAAATAAGGTTTTAGGAAAGCGTCTAAGATGGCTAAAGCAGTCAGAGCAAATAAGAACATTATCATGTCTGACATCTCTTAATATCATTGTGGAATGAAAGGTCATTGGAAAGAAATTACAAGTTTATTTCATTAGCTTAGTGGGTATTAGATAGCAGATATGAATTTCATATTTATATAAATATAAAGAAACTAAATAGAATTAGACTACTGCAAAGGGGATAAATTGACCTGCACGTGAAAATGTTCAAATGTTGCTACATGACTTGTATGAGCATACTTCTTGTCATTGCCTTTATGCTTAGTATTAAAATTAGAGAAATGTTATTTTGTTCCCACCATTATCGAGAGCGTTTATTCAATTTCATGTTTGAACATAAATTATTTTTCATTCAATGTTAAGGACAATTGTTGTTCTTTTAATCTTTATAAGATTTTAATGATGATGGTAAATTACAAAATGACATTTTATATTCTAGAAACTAAATATTATATAATGAGTATATAAATTAAAATACATGAAATTGATAACCTAAATATTACCTATGTTTGGCATTGCAGACTTGATCACATGAATGCATTTTCAAATTACAAGGAGATGCATGTTAGACAAGATGACCAAATTAAAAGGAGAAAGAGACATACAAATATTGAGCCTAATATATAGTGATGTATGTGGACATATGTCAATTAATCCTATATGAGTTTTCTCTTATTTCATCATATTTACTGATGATTGCATCAGAAATGATCATATATATTTTTAATGAAATTCAAGTATGAACCTCTTGAAAATTTTAAGGGATTCAAGTTATAAGTAGAGAAATAAATAGGTAAATGTATTCTCACACTAAGATTAGATCTAGGTGAAGAATATCTGAATGTTGAATTTTTAGATTATCTAAAATAGAATGGGATTCTCTCGCAGTGGACTCCGCCTATACACTGCAACATAATCGTGTATCTGAAAGAAGAAATCACATTCTATTATATATAGTGCAATTATTAACGAGCCATACAAATCTTCCAAAATCATTTTGGGATCATTCAATAATTATCGCATGCTACATTATGGAAAGGCAAAAGGCTCAACTTGACTTGTATTAAAGTTTTGGTGTTGTGATGCTTATATTAAGCACGCTGAATCGGATAAGCTTGAGGCTAAATTCGATAAAGGCATATTTATGATATATTTAAAAGAGATAACTGAATATTAATTTTATAATCCCATTGAGAGAAAAATCTTCTTCTCGAGACATATTATCTTCCAAGAGAAAAAGTTCATTTTAGGAGTGAACAATGGTAACAAAATAGAATTTGAAGGAGTTAAAGAGTTCAAAAGTATAGTTGATCAAGTAGATGAATACGAGTCTGATCCCATACTTGATGAGGGACAAATTCTTGATCAAGAAGTAGAAACTCTTGAGGAGACGTCAGCTTCGTATAATTGTAGTAAGATCATTCAACTTGCTAGAAGGTATAAATACATGATTACTAATTAGGTCTTACTAATCGATGATGATGATTCTACTAACTACATAGAAACAAAGTCAAGTATTAACTCAGAGAGATAGTAGGAGGTATTGAATCCGAAATGAACTCAATGTCTGTAAACAAGGTTTGGACCTTGATCGACTTTTTGATGGGATAAAGCCCATAACTTATAAATGGGTTTACAAGAAAAGGTCATCATGGATGAAAACATCCATATATATAAAGTAAGACTAGTAGCAAATGGTTATAAATAAAGACAAGGAGTTGGCTTTGATAAAACATTTTCACCTGTAGCCATGCTAAAGTCTATTCGGATTTTACTTGCAATAGCTATATGCCCTGACTATGAGTTACGGTAAATGAATGTCAAAACTGCATTCCTTAATAGGAACTTGCAATAGGAAGTGTACATAACATAATTCCAAAGTTTTTAATCCAAATATACTTACAAGGTATGCAAGCTTGATCAATCCATATATGGATTGAAGCAAGTTTCTTGGAGCTGGAATTTTTTATTTGATAAGAAATTTAAAATAAAATGAACCATATGTTTACAAGAAGATAGTGGGAGCGTTGTTGTACCCCTAATATTACACGTAGATGACATATTATAAATGAAAAATGACGTCCATACATTTCAATCGTTGAAATTATAGTTGTCAAATAATATCTCCATAAAAGATATATGAGAAGCAACTTGATCTATAAAGATATAACTAGAAGATTGCTTGACATATCCTAATCTACAGTCTTAAAAAGATTTTATATGGAAAAAATGAATTGAGAATTCAAAGATGCATTGATTCCGACTTCTAGTTGGACTAGATGAATATCATGTCTTGATCTGGATATAGTTACTTATAATGGAGTGGTTAGTTGGAAATGTTCTAAGCAGGAAATAATTACTGATTCAATAATAGAAGTCTAATACATCATTGTTTCAGAAGCAACAAGATTATGGCCTAGATAAGGAAGTTCATCAAGGAACTTAAAATAATTGTTATCATTGTTGATCTAATACATTTGTAGTGTGATAATAATGGAGCAATTGCGCAAGCGAAAGAACTAATGTCTAATCAATGATCCAAAAATGTGTTAAGACGATATTATCTCATGAGATAGATAACACAAAAAAATGACGTAAAGAAAGAACAAATTCCCACGATTATAATATTGCAGATCCATTGATAAAGAGTTGTCGCGTATAAACATGATTTCATGTAGACTTTTATGATATGAGATACGTAAGTGATTGGATCTAGTGCAAACGGATGTTTATAAGCGTTATACCTAGGTCCAATTAATTTTGGACACAAACACTTTTATTAAATAATTGATGTGTTCTTATACCATCCCCACTTATTATCCCAAAAATCTCCTCCACCTTATTTTCTTCCCCATGTCACTACACTCTCATCTTCACTACCACAACTGCTTAATTTGCCAAATGTCAGCCAATTAGTAGTTTCTATTTGATTTCATTCTTTGATCATGCCGATTCTTCATCTCAATTCCCCGTCAAATCCTACTATTCAGTCTCCAACTTGATTGGGAATAGCACAATGGACATCATGAGCATTCTTTGTAGGATATTATTCGGTGTTGTCTTCGGGAGCGTCACTAATGTTATAATGTTCTTTGCCTAGTCCCTATTTTCTTGCAACCACTTGAAATTGATGATTTTTTTTCCTCTAATTCAAATTTAGGGATTTTTGGTTTTATTTTGATTAGACTGGTTGTTCTGTTTCAACTTGTAAATTGACCCAAATCGCTAATCATGTACCTGGCCCAACTTGAAAGAATGTGTAACATGACCCAAATCGACTCGAATCTGGTTCGATTGATTCAGGTTTTCGAGTTGCGGGTTTAGTACCTTAACCTGATCATCATCACATAAATAAATTCTTTTAAGATATAAAGTACTACTTTTTGGAGGATCTTATGTTATACAAAATGAAGTTCATCAAGTAATTAGAATACGTGTACATGATGAAAATGTGGCAATAACCTTGGTGCAATGTCATGCATTACCTTATTGAGGAAACTCAGTGCTACCAAAAGTGCTCCTGAGGTATTGCAATCAGATTTTTATTGATATATTATTCAAGGATGACCACAATTCAATTCTAAAATGCAATCAGTGCCAGAGGACTAGAAATATCTCAAGAAGACACGAGGTGCCTTTAAACAACATTTTGGAAGCATGAATTTTCAATATTTAGGGTATTAACATTGTGGGACCTTTTCCATTGCCTTTCTCTAACTTTTGTGTACTTTTTTTTAGCAAAGATTTCTTTAGTGAGTTTTTAGACTAGACCAAGAAAGCTCGATAGGGTTTTCCTAACCATGTATATATCATAAAAAAGACGAGAGTACAAGGAGGAGACATAAACCTGACCTCCAGAAAGCAGCAAAACAACAAATGTAGTAAAAGTACTAAGTTATGAGTACTACTCCTAATACAACAACAGTAAATAAGTCCTAAACTACAAACCCTAAATTACCCATGGTCCTCCACCCTTGGTGATATAGTGAACAACAATAGTCGATTCAGCCTCAACCCAAATAATTGAAATCCCAAGTCATTTGGCAAGAAGAATCCCATCAATATGGCTCAAAGTTCAGCCTTCAGAATAAGGCAAACACCATTGGGAGAAGAAAATGCCCTGATACACTATCCAGCTTGGCCCCGTATGATACCTTCATTACTAGAAAATCCATCCTTGAGGAATGCATCGGTGTTAATCTTATAAAATCCAACTAGTGGAGCGTGCCAAATAACCAATATGGGAAATGATCGGACAGGTAGGGTCTAGAGATATCGAATAGGGGAGCAAGAGTTAAATCCTCTGCCAGTGTATAAGTAGAAACAACCAACATGTATGAAGAAATTAAATCATGCGATAGACCTTCCAGATAATCCATCTAGGCACCATGCAGATATCCATGTGTTTGCATCATTCCTTTCGATCCATAGAAAATCAATATGTGAATGATAGTTCGAATGTGATGATAATGAACATGCTAACAAAATATCTCTATTTCTAAAAACGATGCCAGACTCTCTCACCTGAGCGCATAGGTATCTCACATATAACTTTTGTAGACTTGTGGTGGTGGTTAATGTCTCCAAATAGGACTTAGTGGTTAATGTCTCCAAATAGGTTAAGTCATTGACTTTACCTACCAATGATGCTCATGTAGTGGTGACCTTTTTCAAAAGAACATGTTTACCCACTTTGCTGCCCTCAAGCCATTTAAGTAATAGAAGTATGAGTTTTTACGATGAGAAATTCTCGACTCTTTTGGCTAAATATGATGTAAAACACAAGATATCTATTCCAGATCTCTCTCAAACAAGTGGTCAAGTCGACATATCCAACAGAGAGTTGAAACGATTTCTTAAACTAACAGTTAGTGCTTCAAGGAATGATTCTAAAAAGCTAGATAATGCAATATGGGATTATCGCACAACATTCAAGAATCTAATAATCATTATATCAACTTGTGTTCAGAAGGGCACATCATTCAAAGGAAGAAGTTTGAGGTCGAGCAACAAATATTATAACACCTAAAATTTTTATAAAACCGAGTGTTATCAAAAACTCATTTTTCTTTACATTACACACAGAATGATAAAAATAATCTATTCAATAAAAATATGGGTTATCCATAAACTTAAACTAAATATTAAAATTTTATTGTTCAGATAAACTTACTCAACTACTATTTAAATAAACATATCCTTGAACATAAATGAAACTAATTAATCAATTAAAATAGAAAATCTTATAATTTTTTTTTTCAAATCCTCAGGCAATATGCATCAACATCCCACTACAATTCCAATCTATCTGAACTAACCAAAAAAATTATTGAAGAGTGAGTATTAAAAAAATACCTTGTAAGATACGTACATTTTTCATACATAATTATATAATGATAAAATAGCTACTTCATACCACTCTTCTTTTATGGAGTATATCCGCAACCAAATGACACCTATTTCAGATCATCTTAAATTCCCAAATGATTTCATATCTCTTAATAAAGAACCCGAAGATTCACAGACAATTCATACATATTTACTGAATATAAAAGTATAAGGAAATGAACCACTTGCTTATAAGTATCTTACCTTGATTTTGAAATGTTGAAAAAAATAAAACTTAAAAAAAATTTCCTATTATTTTTCGTACTTTTTCTTTATTATTCGTGGTGAAATAATGAGAATTCATGCAATATCTATAGTTGAAATTCCCAATTGATTTTGTATACAATTTAAATTGAAAAATCGTTAATATAACGAATTTGAATAAGAATTGATTTCAAATAACAGAATTAGGATTAATATTAAACTAATAAAAAAATGGGATTATATCTACATTACACATTGCTACCATAATTCTTAAATCCTAAACCAACTATACTAATTAGTAATTAATGATAAATTATTTGAACTTCAATATTTTTGACTTAATTTATCCGAAATAACTTTTTTTCGAGTCGAGAACCTCTAATTAATTACAAGCTACAATTAGATTTAAGTATTGATATATTAAAACTCGCTCTATCAAAATCTAGTTATTGAGTTCGAGAAAATAAACAAATTTAAAACATAATTTTCGTTAATCGTTCAACTTTTCAAAATATAAATATATAGCATATAGAACAAATAAATTATATTCTTTAAAATTTTCATGGCATTACAAATATTGCTTTTCGATTCTCACCTCATGCTATTTTCGATCAAATTATGTTCGAGGTTGTCAGGATCATTCAGGATTATGGTTGAAGTCACTGATGATACCTAAAGCATTTTCAAGGTGAGTTGTGTAAAGACGCTAAACATACTTGGAAGGCAATTTTTTCAAAAAAAAAAAGTTGATCATAAAATTTGACAACCTGAATGCTCACCATGGCTCAATTAAGATAATAAATAAAACAAGATTTTGTAGGGAAGGAACCCAAGTTTCTAATCCTTTATTATATTCTCACTTTTTTAGCTTAGGGAATTTTTGCATCTTTACGGTTTTTCAAGTAACAATTTTATAGTTCTAGGTACATAGAGTCGTGGTGTGGAATTTCATATAATTTGGACGTAACCCCTGTTTGGGCTTCATTTTAGAAAAATTGTATTTTTCTCTTTCTTATTTTCAATTAAACATTCTTCAATAAAATAATATTATATGTAAATCCATTTTTTTTCTTATTTTTCAAATACACATTTTTCTAAAAATCATTATTTCAAAATACATTTTCCTCAAAATTTATTTTTAATGGAACCCAAATACGACAGAGTTTACAGATGTATAGAAGGGGTAAGAGCATCTCCAAAAAAATATTTATTTATAAAAGCATTTTATGCATTATAGAGAGTATCTTTTAAATTTAGAGAGTCGACACTTTTATGCACTCCAACAATACTCTCTATTTTGGCTCTTTTACTTTTCTCAAGAAATATTTATTGATTTGTCCTCATATTTTAATTTAACCTAATTTTTATATGTCAATGGACAATCAATTTAATTCTGAATTTGGAGAGCAAAACTCACTCTCTATTTCAAAAAATTAAGCCCTTGTTTGATCTTCATTTTTTCTCTCTTCTTTTTAATTACACATTTCAATAAAATAATATTATACGCAAATTCAAAATTTTTTCTTATTTTTTAACCACACATTATCCAACAATCTACTATTCAAAAATTAGAGTCTCTTGAAACTTATTTTTAAGTATTAGCTTTTCAAAATTTAAAAAAAAAAAATTTGTATTTAGAGAATCTTTCAAGATGTTCTAAATGTAAATTAATACTAAGTTTGTTAAAAATAAATTAAAAAATAGTTGTTGAAATATACTCCCCGAACCTCGACCAATACTAGCAAAGTAAAAGCCGCACGTAAAGGATATTAAAAGGCTCACACCAATTAGGAAAACCCATCGCTGCCCAAGGCAAGTAAAGAACTATTATAAGAAGGCAAGGAAACTGTTTAGTGTGTGAATTCATGGCTAACGCATGACATACACATTAATGAACAAAACGTGATAACGGAATCAGTTATGAAATAGTCAATGAAAAGTGGCCATCTATCATTTTTCCTAAATGATTAAATTATCCCATTGGAGAAAATATTATAAATACCTCATCCCTAAAAAAGAAAACCATACAATACAAATATTTTCCTCTCAAATAGTTATTTTCCCCTCTTATTCCAGGTTTGAGCATCGAAATCAGAGAGTTTAGAAGGAGAAAATCATAATTAGGCGAGAGGATTTGTTGATTAGACTTTTACCATCAATAAATTGGAGCTGCCTGTGAAAAATTGAGCAAAGTGAGCTAGGAAATTCTAAGCTCCAGTTGAGAAATACTTGAGATCTGAAGAAATGAGCCAAGCAAAGGAAAGCCTAGCACTAATCGGAGCATCGGACAATGGACAAGTTGAAGCTATCAATAAAGAATTAAAAAATTCTTAAAAAGAAAGTTAGATATAGCAAAGGGGTCATGGGCTGATGAACTCCCACATATTCTATGGTCATACTGAAACACCACAAAAATTGCCACAAGAGAAACCCCTTTCTCCTTAAGTTATGGAATGGAAGTCATGGCACCAATTGAAATTAGAGTCAATTCATCAAGAAAAATTAGATGTGAAGAGGAATAAAATGAAGAAGCCGTGAAAAAGACCCTATACCTCTTTAAAGAAAAATAGGAGACTGTCAAGTCAAGGTCGCCGCATATCAAAAGAGAATGGAAAGATATTTCAACTCTAAGGTACGCAAGAAAAACTTCAAAGTAGGGAACTTAATTTTAAAGAAAGAATTTGTCATAGACAAAGAAATGACTTCTAGTTCGCTTGGCCCAAAGTGGGAAGGACCATATGCGATAGTCGAAGTTGTGGGATCAGGAAGATATAAGCCCGCCGAAAAAATGGCGGACCTCGTTAAACATCCCTGAAATGGCATGCATTTAAGAAAATATTATCAGTAATTAAATGTATCTCCTTGATTGGGCGAACTCAATGAAGTTAACCGATAACTTGTTTTAAGTTCCACGTTTGAATACTTGTTGAGTGATGTCCACTGTGCTATTAATTAATTACTGTACAGTTTCAACAACAGTAGCAAAGCAAAGAGAATGATAAAAAGGAAAGTTACAAAACAATAAATATTTATGAGTTAAATCTATTACATAGCCAAAAAGCATTGCTTTATGAACTAAATCTATTACATAGCTTAAAGGCATATCATGTTGATTAGGCTATCCTACACATCCATTGTCCCTATATCTAATCCCTTTGCCCAAAGCAGCCTCTAGAAGTTGACCAAGGGAAGAAAATGTACGAGGGTTTATCACAATATCTAAAACCATGTCTTGCATAGTGACCCCTCACATATGCATATATGAAAAAGATGCAAGAACATGGAAAACTTACCAGCTTCCAAATAATTCTTTGCAAGCTTCTAGATTATATAGTTCGGAATCAAAGTTACTAAAATACAACCATATTATGATAGAAAGATGATTAAGGTAATTCGAAGATCTTGTTCGATTAAATAAAATATTGGCATGATGCCTAAAAATGGTTCATCAGGGAAATATAGTGAGACTGAAAACAAAGATGAAGAATCGGTGATATGACTTAAAAAAAAAAAATTCTAGGGGAGACAATAGGCTTCCTCCTAGAATCTACAATAAACCAACTATCAAAATACATGTTCTGTAATTAAGAAAAATGAAAGCAAGCATGACACATATATATAGTGTCATAGAGATCTCATCACAGCTACTGAATCTCAATAGACTCATCACTTGAAACGCCACACAATCTTAGCCATGGAATACGAAAGGATGCACAACAAAAGATCATAAAATAATCATACATTGCAAGCATGTAATAAAGAAAGTCAAAGAACATTTACCGACATTATGCATGAATTGATGTTGTAGATTAAAAAAACATTTCATTTACACCATACATTAAATGCCAGTAAATAAATAGGCCAAGTCATCAAGGAAGTTCGTGGTCTCAAAATATAGTACAATTAAATTCCTAGATTTAATATATATAATGAGATCGAACTTAGGAGACTATTTGTTGAAATATACTTCGTGAACCTTGCTCAATACTAGTGAAGTGAAAAACACGCAAAGAAGATTAAAAGGCTCATGCTAAGTAGGTGAACCCATCCCCACAAAGGCCAATAAAGAACTATTATTAGAACGCAAGGAAAATGTTTAATAATTCATAGCTAACACATGACATACACGTTAATGAACATAATGTGATAATGGAATTGGTTAATGAAAAGACCCCATTTGCCATTTTTCCTAAATGGTCAAATTATCCCAAAGTTTGGAGAGAAATCTATAAATGCACTCTCCTTCAAAAAGAAAACCATGCAATTCAAATATTTTTCTTTCAAATTACTATTTTTCCTCTTGCTCCAGGTTTGAAAATAAAAACTAGTAAGTTTAGGAGGAGAGAATTATAGTTAAATGAGAGAATTTGTTGATTCAATTTTTACCATCAACAATAGTAGTCAAGCTTGATGTACAACCCAAGTCCATGCTAGGTGGGCAAAATTTGTAGGTAGGTTACAAAATCTACCAAAATCAAGTGAATATTAAGTTCATCCTGGGCGCTGCATACATAGCACCCTTTATGGGTATATTAAAACACCCATAAGTTCTTTCCCCAGCAATGATGGCCATTTTTGTACTCCTAATGCTCCAATTCTACTTCCTACATTAATAAAATGATGTGATAAGTTGATGGTATAGACTTGGATCCAAAGCATCACCAGAAGTGGATGTAATCAATTTTTTATTCAAAAGCTTATTCTAGGAAATACGCAAATACTACCCCTTCTCAAAGTTAACTGGAACTAGCTAACTAACTGATGGAATCCATTCCCCTTGAAGCTACTGGGAGGAATACTACTCCTTTGTACTTCGATTAGTTCTAGAACAAAAGAGGCCATGAGGTCATCAAGGAAAAATTGCGTGGGTATGTGCTGCAGCAAAATCGAAACCCTTCTTTCTTTCATTTTTTTATTAAAAAAATTATTATTAATACGAAAAAAAATTATATAAAGAAGTTTCTACAATTTACTCAGGGACAGTAAGATCATCACCAATTTTAAGCTATTTAGGTGGACTTGTGATGCAGGAAAAAAAGAGAGAACATAAGCTGAATTTTCGCGCACAATGATATCACAACTCTTCTACATGCCTAGTAATATGAACTAGGAATATAGGAACAGAAAAAAAACTCTCCAAAATATTTCTTATTGACAAAAATAAGCCAACCTCCTTGACGGCTGCAGGACATTGCAAATATATATATGAAAATTAAAGACAACCCTAACAACCACTTACCTAAAATATTGAACAAACAGAATATTGAAATAACAAGAAAGAATATTGAAATAGTAGGAAAGAAAATAATTAAAATAATACACCAATTTGTGAATTAATTGGCACACCACCTCTCCATAAAATTGGCAGCTCCTTGATCTACATCATCCTCCCCGGGTTGGAGAGAATACGCCCTCAAATTCGAATACTCTGTTGACAAATCACCAATATATGGAACCAAGTGCTTGATGTTAAACACATCACTGATTGTAACATGGCTTGGGAGTTTCAATCTGTATACATTAGGATTGATCTTTTCAATTACTTTCAACGGCCCAATATTTCTAGCAGCAAGCTTATTATAGTCACCAACGAAAAATCTATCTTTCTTCAGGATAGCCCACACAAAGTCCCCTACCTCAAACTCCAGTGCCCTTCTTTTCATATTAGCAGGAGCCTTGTATTTGACAGTAGAATCCTACAAGTCCTTGACAGTCGTTGCATGAGTTTGTTGAATTTGATGGATTAAATCTTCAGCCTTGACACTACCTCGTCGGACATCAGTAATATGAGCCAAGTTAAGTGGTGCACGAGGATTATAACCATATATCACATAAAAATGACTAAACCCTGTACTCCTATTGGTAGATCGATTATAAGCAAACTCAGCCTGAAATAGTTTCTGATCCCAAAACTTCAAGAGATCACCCACCAGACAGCTCAACAAGTCTCCCAAAAAACGGTTGACAACTTCAGTCTGCCCATCGGTCTGAGGGTGATAGGCACCACTAAAGTCGAGCTTGGTGTTAGACAATCACTACAAACAATGCTAAAAGTGGCTGAGAAAATGGGTATCTCTGTCAAACACAACGGATGAAGGCAATCCATGTAATCGATAAATCTCATGAAAGTAAAGTTGTACAACGTTGACAGCATCTGATGTTTTCTTGAAAGCCACGAAGTGTGCCATTTTGGAGAATCTGTCCACCACCACAAAAATAAAATCGTGCCCACGTTGTGTCCTTGGCAACCCCAATACAAAATTCATGCTAACATTAGACCAAGGCCCTTCTGGAATAGGCAAAGGCATATAGAGTCCTGCATTAGTTGTTCTCCCTTTCGAGATCGGCAGGTCCAACAACCCTCCATGCAACTTCCTTCGCATATGAGGCTAGAAAAACTGATCACTGAGAAGCTTCAAATTTTTGTCGCGCCCCACGTGACCTTCATTGTGCAATTCTTGAATAATCATTAGGCATAGACTCCCTGTAGGAACACACAACTGATTGCCTTTAAATAGAAATCCATCATGCATAGTGTAATCATCCCGTGGTCATGACCCTATAATAGGGCCAAAATAGGGATCAAGAGGTAAGTAATCTTTAAACTGATCAAAACCAACAACCTTGGTCTGCATTTGCACCAGTAAAGATGCTTTCCTACTTCAAGTATCAGCTATCCCATTTACAGGTCTAGACTTGTGTTTAATGGTGAAGGAAAATTGTTGAGTGTAAGTCGCCCAACGTGCATGTCTAGATGATAATTTATCCTGACTATGAAAATGCTTCAATGCTTCATGATTTGAATAACGAATGAACTCATTATAAGCCAGATAAGAGCTCCAATGCTTCAAAGTCCGAATTATAGCATAAAATTCCACATCATAGAATTGAGTTTGGAACCACTCAATATCTCACTGAAGTAAGCCACAGGCTTGCCTCACCTTAACTTAAAACAACCCCAATGCCAACTCCAGAAGCATCGCAATGCAACTCAAAAGGTTGACAAAAATCTGGCATTACAAGAATAGAAGTTGTTGTCAACTTCTCCTTAATTTGATCAAATGCCTTGGCCGCTTCATTCGTCCATAAGAATTTTCCACCCTTTATACAATTCGTGCGTGGTGCCGTAATGGTACTAAAGTGAGGAATAAAGTGCCTATAAAAAGACACCAACCCATGGAAGCTACGTACCCCTAAATAATAGTAGGAATCGGTTATTACTGAACAGCTGCCACCTTAGACTCATCTACAGATAGACCATTCCTCGAAATGACATAGCCCAAAAATAAGACCGAATCTGTCATGAAAGAATATTTGCCCATGGCTACAAAAAAGTTTTCCTTGCACAACACTTCCAAGATCTCCCTTAACTGTTGAATATACAATTCCACATTAGCACTATATATCAAGATGTCATCGAACTAAACTACAAGACATTTACCAATGAATGGTCTCAAAATCTGGTTCACAACTTGCATCACCAACCACTCATACAACCTTTCTGTAGATTTGAACGAAGTTTTCCATTCATCACCTGGACGTATCTGAATATGATGATAACCACTTTTCAAATCTAGCTTGGTAAACAAAGTAGCACCACTTAATTGATCCAACAAGTCATCCAACCAAGGAATAGGAAATCTGTACCTAACTGTGTTGATAGCCCGACTGTATACACACATCCTCCAAGAACCATCCTTTTTTGGAGTAAGCAACGTTGGGACGGCACAAGGACTAAGACTTTTCCTAATACGACCCTTAGAAAATAAGGCCTCCACTTGACGTCTAAGCTCCTCATGTTCTTTAGGGCTCATGCGGTAATGTGGTCCATTTGGTAGGTTAGCACCTGGCATCAAGTCAATTTGATGTTGTATATATCTCAATGGTGGTAAACCTTCAAGTAGTTTGTCTGGAAATACATCAGAGAATTCTTCCACCAACTTGTTCATGAGGGATGGAACTTCTCCTCCTTTACTGCTCTCATTTCCCAACAACACAAACACCATCCCAAATTCCTGGAATTCAGTTATAATCTCCCATTTGGCCAACAAAATCTTTCCTTCCCCCTGCTTCTTAGGTAATAAGATAATTTTCACTTTGTCTCATACAAAACTATATGTATTCTGTCTTCCAACGTGAATAGCACCCCTATCATATTGCCATGGTCGACCTAATAAAAGATGACATGCATCCATGGTTATCACGTCACACCAAATTTTATCTTTATACTTCACACCGATAGAAAATGACACTAAGCACCTTTTAGAAATAGTGATTTCATTTCCCCTCTTAAGCCAAGCCAATTCTTAAGGACTAGGATATTTCTCTGTCACTAGTCCCAACTTCTTAACACCCTCTTTAGAAACAACATTTTAACAACTTCCTAAATCGATGATAAGCTTGCAAACCTTGCTCCCAATGGTACAGGTGGACTGGATGCTACTCCCCTGCTTTCTTGGGAATTGGTTTCTCCTTTTTTCTATAGTAGGAACAGCCACAGAACGCTGAGGGGCTCACTGGTTTGTTCTAGAAATACCTCCAATGTTGACTCCACTAGCACCCCATATCCTCCTAGATTACGTCTTTTCCAAGTGTAGAGCTCGCTGGTGGGCTTCAGAAATATTAACAGGGTCAAAAAAATTCAAGGAGTCTTGAAATTGTTGCTCATCCCTCCAATATACCGAGACACCAACTGATCATCTGATTCAACCAAATCCACACATACTACCAATCTATAAAATTCTTTAGTATATTTATCCACAGATCGTGAACCCTGCTTGAGATTCTAAAGTTGTTGATACATTGTCCTCACGTAATTATGGGGTAAAAACGCTGCCCTCATGTGTTTCAACAATTTCTCCCAACTATTAATTTTTGGTTTACCTTGGCGCACTCTAGTTTGCTTTGTTTGTTGCCACCAAGCAACAGCTCTTTCTCTAAACTTTGTTGCTACCAAAGAAGCCCGTCGATCATCTGGTACTCCTTTGAACTACAATATTTCCCCTACTGCAGCAACCCAATCCAGAAATTCTTCAGGTTGTAGGCAGCTTTGAAATTCTGGGATATCCAGTTTGAAGCCAGACACCTACCTGTTAGCATTGTTTAGGACTACTGGACGTTCTCCCTGCCTCTCATCTCTGCAAATGGATTTTGAGTCTCTTCTCCATCACTTCCATCATCACTATCCTCAGCAAAACGCTCACCGTCTCGCGATTGTCGCCACCGATATCCAACGTTGAGAGCCGCCGTTGCTCAGTTAGGGCGTCAAATCTATCACCCATCTGAACAAATCACTCATTCACCCGTTGCAGTATCCGTGCCTCCATTTGTGCCTCACGTGTCACCTCGTCACGTTCGTTCACTTCTCCCATCGCTGTATGTCTTCCCCCACGAGCTCCTCTACATGCCATGCCTGAAACGTAACATGGTGCACTCTGATACCAACTGATGCAAGGAAAAAAAAGAACAAAAGCTGAATCACTACTCTTCTACACACCTAGCAATATTAACTAGGAATATAGGAACAGAAAAAAAACTCTCCAAAGTATTTCTGATTGATAAAAATAAGCTAACCTCCTTGACGGCTGCAGGACATTGCAAATATATATGAAAATTAAAGACAACCCTAACAACCACTTACCTAAAATAATGAACAGACAGAATATTGAAATAACAGGAAAGAATATTGAAATAGTAGGAAAGAAAATAATTAAAATAATACACCAATTTGTGAATTAATTGGCACACCTCCTCTCCATAAAATTGGCAGCTCCTTGATTTACAACAACTTGATGAAAGCACAAGTGAAGCTGGCATCTAGGATGGTTCAAATGAAGACGACTAAGATGATGGCTCGCTAGAAATTGATGATGAGACTCTCATGAAGCAGCTGTGGCAAGAGGTCGAGTCCTAGATGAAGAGATACAAACATGATGCCGTGCTTTCTTAGTTCACCCTGGTTGTTCGTCACATTACCAACATTCGCCTCCAACAATCCATTAAGCTTGAGATTATAGAAGAAACACCATCCATTATTAGTTGTCAAATTGTTCTTTTCTACTAAGAAGAAATTTCAAACAAGTAATGCTACCAAGTCAAGCAAGAAAAGGAAGCCTATTTTGTTGGTCAAATTCGCGTTTAACATTTCATCTTCTAAAATTAGGAACGTGAGTTGTATTTGTTAAGTAACAAACCACCTTACAATATTTATAAATAGTTTTTAGGATTTGTTCATCCAAAATATGTGTGTTCAATGAGTGTGTGACAAAAACAAACTAAGCACAAAGTGTGGATTTTAGAAAGATAGAATATGTTATTGAGAAAGAGAGTGATATACTTTGAAACTCTTTTTTGAAATTCATCTTGTAATCCTCTGTTCCTAGTTTATATCAAAGGCACATTATTTCTTGAATGAAATCTTTGTCCAAGTTTTGCTAACTTTCATTATCCTAGGCAATCAATCCCAAGAATTGGTATTAGAGCATTAGGTCATAGCAGAATATGTGGAGCATGTGAACATATCAACTGTAGTTGCGTTCAACAGTAGCTGACATGCATCTATATCAATGATGGCAGGAGATGGAAATGTTAAGATCAAAAAATTTAATGGTTCAAACTTCGAATTATGAAAGATACAGATAGAAGATTATCTCTATTAGAGGGGTCTTTCCTTCCTCTTGAAGGAATGACAAAGAAGCCCATGGATATGAAAAATGAAAAATGGCAGTTACTCGACTGTAAAACCTCGAGCACAAGAAGGCTGACTATTGTAACACATGTTGCTTTCAATTTCAGAAGTTAAAAGACAATTGAAAGTTTGATGGCGACTTTATCATTAATGTATGGGAAGCCCTTTGCAACAAATAAAGTTCATCTTATCAATTGCTCGACTTGAAGATGTTTGAGGGAGGAGTTGTAATAGAGCATATAAACGATTTCAATTCACTTATAAAACAATTGAAATTGGTTGACATCTCATTTGATGATGGGGTCAAAGCATTGGCACTATTAGCAAGTCTTCCAAAGAGCTAGAATCCTTTAGTTGTGGAAGTAAGCAATTCTAAGGGTTCGATAAAGTTGAGATCAGACCATGTTGTAGATGTGGTTCTTAATGAAGATACTCACAGAAAAAATGGTGGAGAAGGCGTTGGAAACTGATGATGTAGGTAGAAAACCAAACAAAGGTGGCAACAATAGGTAAAACACAAGTTGATCTAGAAATGGTCGATCACAATCTTGACCAAAGTTCAAAGGCAAGTGTTGGAACTGTGAAAAATCGAGTCACATAAAGCAAGATTGCAGAGCACCAAAGAAGCAAGACAACAAAGGAGACATATTTCAGATGCTAAAATTTTTTATGCATTGTTGTTAGTTGTGGATGCTTATGGAGAAAAATAGGCAATTAATTATGATACATCGTTTTATACTATTTCGTGCAAATAGTTGCTCCATAACTATGTACTAAGCAACATTGACAAGGTATATCTTGGAAACGATGAGAATTCCAACATAGTTAGCAAAGTATGTTCAGATAAATCAACTTATATAGTAGTCCTTGGAATCAGTGATGTTAGACATAAGCCATGTTTGCAGAAGAATATAATCAGTGGGTCAACTCACTGACTTCGGTATTGCAAGCATATTTGTTGGTGACATTTGGAAGATGATCGGATGAGCAATGGTGGTAGCTCGTGGCAAAAAGGAAGGTACTCTCTATGTTACGTCGAATTCCATTGCCGTTGCATCATTTAAAGTCGAGGAGAGCATGTGGTATCGCAGACTTGGATATATGATAGAGAAAAGAATGAAAGTTCTGATATCAAAAGATAAACTATTAGGTTTGAAGTCTTTTGACTCGGATTTCTGTGAAGACTGCATATTAGGAAAGCTAAGAAGGGTTAGTTTCACAAAAGTTCAAATTCAAATAACATGAAAGTTAGAAAGGTTGGAGTTGGTGCACACAGACTTATGGGGATATTACGTTTTTTATATCGCAAATGTACGATATCGTAATAAGTAGTATAATAGACCTTTGAGTCCGGATATCGTTTCCAACGATAACTATACTTTAAAACTTAATCTAATTTTTCTAACTCTTATTTGACAAAAATAAATAAATATTTATAATGATTGTGATTTATTTATTTATTTTTTTGATAATTTTAAACTAATTGAAAATATATTTAAAAAAATTGCACACAACGGATAATTGAAAATTCAAATATGTGATGAATATGAAGGCAAAACAATTTCATTTATTGATCACTTTTATTCTTAATTCAAGATTCATAACCTAATGTAGTGTTCGATCGAATTCTTTTATTGTATTCAATTTACTCATTTCGAGTTCTTATTGATCCTATTTAACTAATTAAATTTCATATCTCTATGTGAATCAACTTTAATTAAACGAAACACTGAGTCTAATAATTTATATTATAATCGCAATAATTAGTATATGTATCTCTACACGTTATATTAATTTACTAAATTTTATTATATGGTCTAAATCTCAAACTCACATCTCGATTCATAAGAGACTTACATAATCATCAAATTATTGATCAAGTAATTTAATACATTAACTCATTATAAAACCAACATATATATAAATAATTCACAGAAATCTTGAATAAAAAAATAAAGGATCACAAGTCGATTAAATTATTTTCCCTAATATAAAATTTATTTATTCATATTGTAAAAATAAAAGCATGCAAAAGTGGAAATATATCACCAAAAATTAATGAAACATGAAAATTATGGTGTTTGCAGTTTTCTTTCTTTTCTTTTTTTCTTTTTTTCTTCTTCTTTTCTGCACCGTTTTTCCTTTTTCTATTTTTCCTTCTCTTTTCTTTTTCTCTTTTTTTCCTTCTTTTCTTCTTCCTGCTTGCTACAACACCGCGGTCCTCTTCTGCCTCTATTTCTTTTCTGTCCGCCTCTATGCGTGTATCTTCCAATAGGTTTAATTTGGGCCTCCAATTAAAATTTTCAATACATGTCTATTGATGTTCATTTAACTCGAACTCATTTAATGTAATATTTCTCTCCAAAGGTTCATCTTCGAATTTTGCTATATTTCCCCACTTTTACATTCTTTTCTTCAATTTTTCATTAAATATAAAGCTTTAACTACAAAACACAATATAACATAAATTAGGTAAAATTTAATCCAAAAAAAGTAAAATATCATGATTTAGGACCACGAATAAATGTATAAAATACACTTATCACATTTCCAAACTTGAATATTTGTTTGTCCTCAAACAAAATGAAAACTTAACAAACACACAAATAAGCAGTGCTAATTACCTAATTGGTGGCCAGTGTGTAAACTAAGGTTGGATCTTCTAATATCCTCATCTCTCTAGTTTAAGTAAAATTTCAATCATTGCAGTTCAACATGATAATAAACAAAGATTATCCATTAAGTTTGATTGTTTCAATTTCTAGGATTTAATTAGGCTAATAATCTCTTATCAAAAGTCGAATTTTCTTAAACAAGTATTTGAGACTTAACCAAGACATTTGGTACGTCTTATGTTTCATGCACATGTTTTTTTTGATTTTTTTTTTTTTTAGAATAAATTTTTTTGAAGTATTATATCTCTTAAGTTTTCTAAATGACATATGTAATAAACTTTCAACCGATGACTCCTAAATCAGATGACCATAGAGTATCAGATTTTAAAAACCCTTACAGACTTAATTGCTCGAATCATAAAGGTTACAAAGAGAAATTTTCTAATAATTTTTTTTTATATTTTGATTAGTGCAATGTCTCTTATTTAACATCAAGTCAAGTAAAACGATCTCTAACTTGAGATTTTTACATAATTGCATCCTATTGATTTTAGACAATTCACACAAGATTTTAATTTCACATATGGAATTCTTATTTATTTCAACATTTTCATACAATAGTGAAATCCCCTCAAACTATTCTAAATTAGATCCAATAATGTAAAGCTTAGTGGTTTTAGGTTTAACATCAATGGTCCACTATTTCAACATATTTAATTATGAAATCAACTCATTCCTACACAATATTTAACTTAATTCATGTGCTCAATATATATCAAATTTCACATGAAAAAATAAATTAATCTAAGCATGCAACTTATTCACCATTCATAGATCAATTCACAATTCAATATATTCATTATTGCCAACCAGGCAAACTAATATAAGCACATAAAAAGAAAATCTTTTTACTTTATTTTTTGAAATTACTAAAGCAATAAAAGCACACAAAAATTCATAAAAAAATTGAAAACTCATATTTTCCACCCCAAAACTTGAACTAGATATCGTCTTCAATATTTTTAATCTTAAATCCGCATATAAAGGGGTGTGAAAGAATGTGAAGAAAACACTCCCCTGATCTGACTTATAATTCAATTGCTAGCTTTCCTAACGCTCTTGTTGGCTCTTAGGTCAATATTAGTTTAAATGTTCCGCGACGTAATATTTCTAAAAAATCAATAAAGCATTAAAATCAAATAATTAGAACAAGTGTTACTTAACTCTAACATCTGATAAATCAACTAACATATTGAAAATATAATGAAAAATGGGGTATCGATAAATTTAAAATAAATTAAACTATTTTAAAACTCTAAAACAGAATAAATAAAAAGAAAGAAAAAGGCTTGAATTGCCTCCCAATAAGCATTTTTTTATAGTATTTAGCTCGACTTTGACAATTGAATCACGGACACCTAAAGAAGGCTTTGGATGCCTTGCCCATTTTCCTTCATTTGGCTTTGATCCACTTTTTATTTAGTTTCCAAACTTCTACCTTGCCCTATTTGATGTAATGGGAATTTTCTATTTCATTCGATTCAATTCCAACTATGTAGACTTCTACTCCTACATCGGGTTTAATCACAAAATCAATTTTTGAACATCAATAAAGTCAGAAAAATGTGAGTTGATTTCATTCTCATTGATTACCAAATCCTCATTTGATTCCATTGTGATCAACATGTCATTCTGTTTAATCCATTCTTCCATAGTCGATATATCTTCGGGTTGAATGATCGGTCCACAATCTAAATCCACAGACAATGAGAAGTAGATCTCATTGACTTATTCGAATGGATTGTACCTTCATTGTTGAAATCGTCCCAGTACATGAAATCTCCCATAAGCACATCTTTTTCATCCAACTTGACAAATTCTTTAAAGTATTGTACAAGTACCTTCTCCATTAATAGAGGAGAATCATCTCCCATAAGTTTAATATCCTCATCCTAATCATCAAGTACAAAATCTCCCACGAGCATGTGTTTTTCATCATATTTTCAATTGCTTGTTTTCTACACATCAAATATTTTCGAAATCTCAGAAGTTTCGACGTATGTAAACTAGTGTAAGAGAACAAGCATTTCCCAATAAAATGTACCGCGTAACAATTTTCACAACTTGGATATCCTCCAAGCATATCTTGACAACACTTTTTTGTTACTTTACCAGTATTGGAATCATGCATAATTATCTGAAAAGTACAAAGAGAGAATACCAACACAAGATATATTAAAATTGCAGGAGGTTAATTAAATGATATAAAAAGGAAAATAAAGAAAAGTAAATAACAAATAAAATTAAATAACAGTTAAAAATAAAATAAGTTAAGACTAAAAGTAAATAATCTCGACAATGGTGCCAAAAATTTGTTGTATTTTTTATGTCGCAAGTGTACGATATCGTAATAAGTAATATAGTGGACCTTTGAGTTTGGATATCGTTCCCACGAGAACTATACTTTAAAACTTAATCTAATTTTTCTAACTCCTATTTAACAAAAGTAAATAAATATTTATGAGGATTGTGATTTTTTATTTTATTTTTTTGATAATTTTAAACTAATTGAAAATATATAAAAAAAAATTACACACAACGGATAATTGAAAATTCAAATATGTGATGAATATTAGGACAAAATAATTTCATTTATTGATCACTTTTATTCTTAATTCAAGATTCATAACCCAATTTAGTGTTCAATCGAATTCTTCTATTGTATTCAATTTACCACTCTCGAATTTTCATTGAGCCTATTTGACTAATTCAATTGCATATATCTATGTGAATCAACTTTAGTCAAACGAAACACTTGTTCTAAAAATTCATATTATGATCGCAATAATTATTATATGTATCTCTACATGTTATACTAATTTATCGAATTTTATTATATGGTTTAAATCTCAAACTCACCTCTCAATTTGTAAGATACTCACATAATTATCAAATTATTGATAAGGTAATTTAATGCATTGAACTCATAATAAAACCAATACATATATAAATAAATCACAAAAATTTTGAATAAAAAATTAAAGGATTACAAGTCGACTAAATTGTTTTCTCTAATATAAAAATTAGCTATTCATATTGTAAAAATAAAAGCACGCAAAAGTGGAAAGATATCACAAAAAGTTGAAAAAACGTGAAAATTTCTGTTATTTGCAGTTTTCTTTCCTTACTACATCATCACATTCTAGCATGTCACATAGAGCTACTTGAGTATGATAGGCAGTTGGGATGCATCATGGGTGATTGGGTACGTAAATGTCTTTATTTTAATCATGATGTTCTTATAAGTACTAGAACAGGTTTATGGCATGAGATAGGAGTAGGTCTAGTGTCTATTATTTCCATTCCATGCATCAATTTAGCATGTATTTTTCACCTTATAACCTCGTTCAATTCAATGATCTCATGTATTGGTGTTAGTAGTAGTTTTGGTGAAAGACAAGTGATTACTATTCTATGGAATCGAGTCTTGTCTGGTCCAGATGAAAGTAGTTGAGTGATCATGCGTATGAGATGGAAACGGATTCAAATGAGGTCCATGCTACACCTATATGAGATGGACCTTTTCATATCATTGTTATGAGCGCGATCAATGGATATGGCTTGGTTCTTTGGGATAAGTTGGTGATTGTTGGCATTGTTGAAGTTTCTAATGTTGTTTCGTTTGGTGCAGGTTCGGATTCGAGGGAATCTTTTCGAAGAGGGAGGAGATAATGTGATCCGGATAAGGCTTCAAGTGGACGGAGATTCGAAGTGCGTTGAAACGATAATAAGGATGAGTTCAAGATCAAATCAAGGCAAGGATATCATGCAATCGTGTAATCGAACTATGGAGTCCAAAATGTTGGAGTCGACAGGCTTATGACCAAGTTTCATGTTGGGATCGAGGACCGAAATGAGCTCGAGTGCATTCGAATCAAGAGATAAAGTTGGGAGGACAACAGAAGTACCATGCGGTCCATGCGACCACATGGTCATGGTCATATGCAGGGATCCTAAGTTTCACGGATCGCAGGTTTAACTCCCGAGATATTACACCTCAAGGTCGTCCTCCCTTCATTTTGAGACCAGCAAGCTCGATCAACTGGCACACACGCACGCTATGAGTAGGATGTTAGAGAGAATATCTGTATATAATCACATCATTAGTGCACTCTTTGGTAAAATAGGCATCATGCCTAGTTGTTATCGTACTTGTCGGGCCGAACACTTCGTGACATTCTCCCCCATTCAAATTCGCTTACGTCCTCTTAGCGAGAAGTGAGTTTTGTATCAACACGCATTTGTCTCATTGTAAGAATAACAACGGCACCACCTTCAAATGGACAGGCATTCGCAAACCCGCAGTAACACGTACTTACTGCCTCCGACACCAACCTTCACCCTATGCTCCTCTGAGCATTAGTACCTCAGATGGACGGTCTTCAAACTGCAGTGCCTCAACGCATGTCGAATTGAAAACACAATTTTCGTCATTGTGCCCTACAATGTACGCTCATCAAAACTCCTTAAAAGGCTCATAGGCAAATGCGCAACGATGCCCTCTTCATCCGTCTTCCCCATAGCTTCCTTCATCGTGTTCCGCCAACTTGCTGACATGATCCATGGCCCAAAATCTTTTCTCCGCACGAACACATGACATTGTCCCATAACAACACCGCNCACGGATCGCAAGTTTGGCTCCCTAGGTATTATGCCTCAAGGCCACCCTCCCCTCATTCTGAGGTCGGCAAGCTCAAACAACTGGCACACACACATGCTATGAGTAGGATGTTAGAGAGAATACCTATATATGATCACATCATTAGTGCACTCTTTGGTAAAATAGGCATCACACCTAGTTGTTAGCGTGGTTGTAGTGCCGAATGGGGAGATAAATATTCTCACTGCTTAACACAACGGGGCAGCAGCATGTTATTCTATGCGATCGCATAGAATAACACTATGCGGTCGCATAGTTCTTTTCCGGACAAATTTTTCAAATTCTCACGAGTTTCCTTATTGGTTTAGAACTCTAATTAGTATGATATTTTGTAATATTTTATGAGTTATTTCCTGTTTTAATTAATTCCTAGGGTTTTCATATAAATAGGTTATTATTTTCACTGTGAAATGGAGACTTTTATCATTATTGAGAATTTATACAACTTGTGAGTTTTTTTCCTCCAATGTTCTTGGTGGTTTAAAGACTTATATCTTGAACTAATCAAAAGGCGTTACAATCCTTTTGTGGCGTTCCCACTTCACGATTCTTATTTTGGGTAATCAACGGGTCAAATTTCTAACGTGTAATCTCAATTCTTTGTACGGGTCGAGTTGCTCTTTGCGAAACGTGATTTCTAACTTTCTTAGGTTGGTTTCAACTTGTTCGTGGATTCTTAAGATCCATTTTTGGCTGAGTTCACATCACGAGGTGTCTTTTAAACAATTTGTTTTAATTTAGTTGTCGTATGTTACACGAGGTGATTGATATCAATTTATGGTATTTGAATTGGGTATCATCTAAAGGAAGGAATTCCCTCAATGAAAGGAAAAATATACACATTTACGTTCATGTTTTGTCACTAGTCAATTTCGTCATGAAGAAAAGTAAGCAGTGGCTATCTCATATGTCTCGATTAAAAAATAAAAGTGGACACCTTAAAATTTCTTGCTGTTACCAAGCAAGCACTCAAAAATATTAGACACTTCCTTGCTGTGATACACAGAAGGCTAAACCAACCTCAATATCCATGAAAGTCTAGTGATTATAGTTGACAACATTTTATTCTGCATTCGAGAATCCAAGAGTTTGATAAGCTCTAAGTAAATATAAAAAGCATGAGGTTTGGAGCAAAGAACTCGAGTCCTTTGGTTTTTGAAACTCAAATATGATCAGACTTCTTATCAGACTCATCAGGAGACTCTAAGTACCAGATTTCGAGGCGTGCTGTAGCTTTAAGTACCTGAAAAAAAAGTATTTTTAAGGAAAAAATTTATTAAACATGTCAGTTCACTTCTTTTCTAGTTAAAGATTTATTCAAATCTACCTGTTGGTCCCAATTTATTCTCCATGCCATGAAGATCAATGCAAGTGTCTCGGTGACCACACCGCACAACATCCCAATCCATACTCCCTGTGAATTCAGAACTAATGATTTTCGATAATATCGGTGCATGAGGGAAACATTCTCAAGAATATAACAATATTTTGAGGATTCGATAGATGATTCTAAGTGGACATTTTTAGGTATATGAACTGGGTAGTATTGCAGAGAATAATACATAAAATTTCGTTCTTTAATCTTGTTCAGTATTATGTAGTACAACATATACCAAACGCTCCATAAACGATCGAGGAAGAGAGGCTCCTATTCTGTCCAGCCGAATTTCGTAAATATTTGCAAATGAATATTCAAACGTGGTTTCATTGGCATTCATCTAATGTGGAGATATTCATGACATAAAATTCTCTAAGTTCATTCTACCAACCAAAAAACAGCAAGCAGATGTAAATGAAAAACCTTATTGATAATTCTTTCCTTTCTACCAAAATATAAAACGTAAAATTACCTTAACTTGAAGATCAGTTAAATAACCAAGTAAAGCTCCTATTGGTATTCCAATTATATAGAAGCAAACAACATTAATAATTGCAACTGTCGTTTGTACACCTGCTCCAACTGCCACTCCTGATAGAAAATAAGTAACAGATTAATATATGCTTGGCTTGGTTGAGGAAATTTATTTCGTATTATGGATTAATTCCTAATCTCTAGTAGCGAAAATAATATTATCAACAAGAACAGAAGAAGCCAAAACATGCAGATTTATAGTCGTTCATCCTCATAAGCGAGCATCACTTTGCTGTTGCAGAAGATTACAGGTCTCAAACTCAAAATTGTCCCCCTAAAAGTTTTTCAATATATGTAGTAAGAATATTAGGGGGAAAGGGTTTAGTATGATTGGGTTCCACCTGATCCACCATTTTGATAGTATGGGAAAAGAAAGAAAACCCCGAAGAATATATGACTAACCTGAGAATATTGGATAGATGCTGTTGAGCAACACTGAGAAAGCAAGTAGTAGAGAAAGATCAGAAATACTATGTGCAACTTCTTCATCGTTGGTGAATAAATATCCGATTTTATTGCCAAATATTAAGCAGAGGATCCAAAAGAATAGCCCTATTGATACTGAAGTAGTGATCAGGACTTTAATCGAAAATTTAACAGCCTTCGCGTCTCCTCTACCAAGCTCATTTGCAACTCGAACGCTATGTATCCAGTGAAATAGTGAGAACTAGTTTTGTTAACACATAAAAAAAAGTTTATTGAGAAAGAGGAGTTGATGTGTAAATACCATGCAGAACCCATCATGCCAATACTAATCATGGTTTCCCATCCCACTATATTAAGGCTGCAGAAATTAGTTTTAATTAGTAGATATCTTCATAATGTAGCAGAGAATGAGACAAGATTGTAATGAATCATTACCAAATAGAAAAGGCAGATATGGCAACTTTTGCATTTTTCATGTATCCTGCTAATAAAACCAGAATGGCGTAGTACCATAGCTCTAAGCTGCAAGACAATGAAAAGGATTGACAAGTGACGATTACATGGCAGAAGTATTTTTTAGTGATTGTACAACTGGTGCTTAAACAATAGTGCATGTTTAGTGGCTTAATATTGGATGATACAATGAACAAGATATTAATTTTCTTCATTAATATTGTCAAAGTAGTATGCTGTCCACCTTACCTAACAAGCGAATACTATAAAAATCATGCAAATGTGTACATGATTATGCTTCTTATGGAGAAAATTATAAATTGAAGTTGTAAGTATCATCAAGAGAGGATCGAAGAAGAGTTCGAAATAATTCAAAGTAACAGAAAACTCAACTTGTCTTTGAACAGTTGCCAGAATTTTGATTCTGCAGACCTTCTTGAAAGCACTTAATGTTGGTAGTATGAAAAGCAGCATGCAATTTGTCCAGAAGTTCTACGAGTCTAAATGAAAGATTGGCATTTGACGAGAAATTAAATCAGAAAAAGAACCTACCAAATCATAAAACCAGAAGATATTGAAAGTTTCACCACTGGCAATACATCCTTGAATGCAGCTGTAGTGAATCCCTTCCATGAATCGGGGCACCAACCTCCGAAGATGTATACTAATTCTCCAATGACCAGGAGCCACGAAGATATGCAGAGCGCTCCCATGGCCCCAGAAATTCCCCAATTCAGTTTGTAGACAAAAAGCCATGACAAGAGAATGTGGATTACAAATTCTATAACAGATAGCCATGCAATTACCATATTCCTTTGTTGTGATTGTAGAAACATTTGGATTGTCATAGCAAAAAGGAGACTGTAAATAAACGGGATGAACCAAAGAGAAACATATTCAGCAGATTTTGCGATATCATCTTCCTCCCCAAGCAGTCTAAGGATTGGTGCTGCGAAGATAAAAACAGGAAGTAAGATTGTTAATGTGACAAGATCCACAATCCATGATCTTTGCAAGAAAATGCCCATCATATGGTACTGTTTTGCTCCAAATGCTTGCCCGCAGAGAGTTTCAGTTGCACTTGACATTCCTATCTGCAGAAATTAGTACTAAATAAAGTAAATGAAGATGAACAATATTAAATGATAAAAGTGTTTGAATTTGAAACCTTTTGCTCTAGTCTAGTCTATTTCACCATGTGGAGTTTTTAAGAAGCTATTGTCTTTGCATCCACAGTTAAGGGACAATACGAGGTAGACAGTTTCTATAGGACATGGGCCTGCAGTAGGTAACAGAATAAGGTGCTTTGTTCCTCAAGGTCCTTATTTATCTCTTGATTTAAACCCTAAGGGTGAGTTTGATACACTATATTGGATTAGGGAGAATAGGATTAAGGGGAATAAGATTAAGGTGGATTAGGGTGTATTGTTATAATACGGGTTTGGCGCAACACAGGATTTGATAAAAGTATCCTTATCCAGTGAAATACAGTGTGTTAAATGCACCCCAAGTGTGTCTGTGAAGTAATTTCACTTTAAACTTTCATTCCATTATCATTATAGACAAAACAAATTTACTGATTCTTCTAATATTTTGTGTGCTGTAATGACAACAATTGAATCAGCCATTGATAGTCCACAAGCAATTATGTAATACTTGTATAGCATATCTTCCAGAGCAAAACCAACCTTGTTGGACTGTGTATTGTCCAATCATACTTTGAACTCAATAGTGAAAACCTGCAGCATCTTGTGAACACAACTCTCACATTAGCCCATGTTTGGCTCCCATTATCTAAACCTCATTTTTCCTCTACTCTTTTTTAACCACACATTTCATGGGATCTACAACTTTTCAATTAGATATTTCATCAACTTTTATCAAAATCTGAATTTTAAGTCAACCAAACATGGGCTAAATAATAATAATAATAATAAAATCTGTAGAACTGTGTGTTGTTGCTTTGCTTATTATTTCTCCGGTAAGAAGTGGTTAAGGCTTAATTTCCAAAAACCATATCATCGAAAATTAATTAGAGCAGGAAGAATATGTGCTTAATATAAAATTATGCTATAAGTAACAGAAAAATGGATGGAACAGAAGCATGAAGTTATTTACCAGTATTCCATTTACTAATCGAAGGAATACGGTTTGAACGAGTGCATAAGCAGCAAGATCAGATGAACTTATGTGTCCAATAAATGACTGAGTAACAACTATGGTTCCAAATGAAGTCACTCTCGATATAATACTAGGCAAGGCAACCTTCCATATTTTCTTGGATTCTGTATAAATTCTCCCTTTCAAATCACCAACCTCATCTGCTTCTGAACTAATCAACCTCTGTTGCATATCCTTGTCCATGGCTTTGCCACAATGGATGCGGATGGAAATTCAGCTACTGTCAACCAAAAAAAAAAAGAGCACGTTTTAAACTTTTAAGAGTAACTTCCAAAACTTAAACAGACAGAAAAATAGTGAAATCAAATAATTGCATTATTGAAACCAAAATATGTTCCCTGCCCTTATCATTCATGAAATCATCCTTCTTCTTCTTCTTCTTCTTCTTTTTTTTTTTTAATCACATCAAACAAATTTCCACTTTTTGTTTCTTTTTATAATTATTTGTTAACATAAAAGTGAATGATTTGTGTTTGTCGGAAAAAGATGATACATGAACACATGTTTGGGAAGAAAAATAAAATTGCAAAATAAATGAAACTTAAACTTGGCCCAGGTTTATGGACGCTAAAGACACTATTTAGGAATCTAAGTGCTACCCACCTAACATTTATTTTTTTAACTTCTCTGTATTTACATCTTAAAC
This sequence comes from Fraxinus quadrangulata, assembly GCA_903798255.1. Taxonomy (NCBI): domain Eukaryota; kingdom Viridiplantae; phylum Streptophyta; class Magnoliopsida; order Lamiales; family Oleaceae; genus Fraxinus; species Fraxinus quadrangulata. Next base: position 3,908 of record CAIGRB010126103.1, on the reverse strand, counting down.
CATTTACAGAAACTTCCCAAACATGCCCTTAAACAACAATGCGCAATGGCTGAATATGGAAAACACACACAGGGAAGAAGAAAGAGAACAGATTTAAAAGGTATAATGATCATGTTTGGCTAAGCTTGGAAGTTCGGCTTCTTGGCTTATAGAAAGTTCTAGTTAAACGTGCTGTTAGACTGTGTGCGTGCGCCTGTGCCTGTGCGTGCACGAGAGAGAGAGAGAGAGATCTGTACATTGTCTCTGTAATCAGTGGCGGGTTGAGCTTTCTGTAGCAGCTTGGCAAAGCAGGAGGAAAGGGTAGCCCTTTATATAAAAACACATCTTTACACCCAAACCTCATTTTTAACAAATTATTATTATTTTTTTTTTTACTCTCCTATTTGACAACCACAAATTTTAAGGAAATGTGTGATTAGAAAGCAAGAAAAAATTGAATTTGCATGAAAAATATTTTATTTACAAGTAGTTAAAAATGAGTATGTATAAAAAAAAAAAAAAATTTGAAAATAATATTTGTCAAACTTATTTTTTAATCACATGTTGTACGAAGAACCAATATTATAAAACATATTCTTTAGATAAATGGGGTTCAAATAAACAAAAGTTATTTTCAATTTCAGAAAGGAAATCCAAATATGAGTCCACAAATTAAACAGTATAATATGCAAAATCACACAATGTAACACAGTTTGAAGCCCAATCTTTAAAAAATGAATTTTACAATACTGAACATTTAAATGAAATATAAGTAATTGAAAAAAATTCTAAATTCACATGCAAAATTTTTTATTATGAGAATGTTTGGTAAAAAAAGAATTTATAAAAAAGAGTTTTTAGATAATATGAATCAAACGGGGGGATATCATTCTTCAATCTTGTCGATAAGATATATATCTACTCCATTGCGTCTTCCGCGTAGTCACAAGAAGTTGTTGACACCTATTCTAAAGCTGGTATATTTAATTGAGACTTTTAAAAACTTTTATTAAGTGAATTAATTTTTGAGAAATTCGTGAACTTTTATAGATTTGTATGATATTTGTTGAATTCTTTCATAAGTTTCTATAAACTTTCATTTTAAAATTTTCATAAACTTTTATAGAATCCATTAGACTTTTGAAAATTTTCATTTAAAATAAAATTAATTGAGGTCTAGCAGCTTAAAAGTTAGTATCCAACTACTTAGAGAGATTTTTTTTTTTTTTTCAATTTAGTTAAATATACGGTAACTTTAAAAAATATATACAAATCTCTATAAAATATATCAACACTTTCAATTGAATTTTTCTAAACTCCTAAATCTTTAAAAATCTCCGTCGAATACAAATGGGTTATAAATATATGGTAAAGAATAAATACCATGACGAACAACTTAAAAATAATTCTATGACGTTGAAATATTACTATTGATGAAGTCAACTTGGTCTAAATGTTGAAATTTATCATGTAAATTCGTAATAAACACTTTGGTTTTGTGACGTAAATTTAATTATGTCCTTGTTTAGTTTAATTAAAAATTTTAAAAAAATTTAAGTCAAATTAATAATTAATTTTATCACATATTTTATGATACTCAATTTTTTAATTTTTAACCATATCGTTGGCCCTTATTATTTGTAATTATAATTTTTTGAATAGTGCTTTTTTTTAAATATGTGGTTAAAAAAAAATTTTGAATTTAAGTATAATATTATTTTATTGAAGAATATATAGTTAATAAAAAGAAAGAAAAATAGATTATAATTTTAATGTGGTCGACATACTCCAAACAGGGACCATATTGGTTGCCAAGTATACCACGATTGTTGGAATTAAAATCAACATGTGATTTACATTATTCCTGTCAAAAATAATTTGTTCTTTTGTGACAGTTATAACTAATGTACGAATGATATTGAATAGTAAAATTTTGGAGAATATATGGTTAAAAGGTAGAATATATTTTTTTTTTTATGCAAAAGCCAAAAGGTCTAGTTTTATCATCTGTACGGAAATGGTCCTTGTTCTATTGCTCAAACGTGTCTAATTTATATATCAAAGTCAGTCAATTTTTTTGAAAAAGACCAATATCCCCATAATTTTAAGTTAGGGAAATTACAATTGGGTCCCTATGCAAATGGGTTATAAACACTTCTAGAATTGATCTACTGTCCTCAATGGGTAGAATATAAACTTCACACTACTGATGTAATAGAGAGAACGTTAAATATAATTCTCGGAATGTATGATTGTTGCCACATCAACAATGAATAATTTTTATTGTGTCCGCTGTGAATATGAGATTGATCATAGTTTCTAGAACGTTGTTGACATATACTCTTACGTGTAAACTTTCGTGTTCCACTTGAATTAAGAGACAGATTCAGCAGATTAGCTTCAGTCTCTTGATGTGTGTTGATAAAAATAAAGAAAATTTTTTTATTTACGTGTAAAATTAATTTTTGGAAAAATGTGTGATTTAAAATGAATTTTTTCTTAAAACATTAATAATGTTATTTATCATTATGACGATAAATTATCGATGATGTGACAATTTATATAAAAATGAAATTTGAGCATTTAATTTATATGAGAGAGAGAGAGAGAGAGAGAGAGTAATGTGAGAAATAATACGTTACTACATCATCATCGATGAGTATCATAATGATAAATATTATTACTTTTAAAAATGAAGTCCAAGCACAGTGTAGAAGAAAAATCCCGAACCATAAAATTCTTGACCGTCGAAATATTATTATAAATGGACCAAATTCAATGATGGGTCAACTTTGTCTAAAATGTCCGATTCCTTGTCGAAGTCACGCTAAAATTTGTGATCTAAATTTAACGATTTATAAATTTAGGGCATCTTGGATATGGCTTCTACTTTCATTCTACTTCAAGCCCATTTGTGCATGGTTTTTGAAAATTTAGACAGAGCTTTCAAAATACAAAAAAAACTACTTTTGAACTCATTTAACTATTTTATAAAAATATTTCTTTTAATTAAAAGAGTTTTTAGATAAAGTTGCTCTAATGTAACTTCCTCTAAAAATATTTCGAAATAAGAAACTCTTTTAAAAATTATTTTCACAACAAAAATAAAAATAGCTTTCTTCAAAAGCTCTTTTACAGGAAGTAAAAGCAAAAATCACGTCACACGGGAAGAGGAAAATACTTTATGATTAGTATTAAACTAATTTCTAAAAGAATTTTCTATCTCGAAAGAGTCTTTTATTATTGTCGTCGTCGTCGTCGTCGTTATTATTAGTACTATTTGAAAAAGACTACTCAAAAAGCATATCAAATGGACATTTTTATATAATAAAAGGCAACTCGCATATAGATGTGTAGTTTTCATTCACAGTAAAAACACATTGGTTTTGTGATCTAAATGTCGTTATTGAAATTTGAAAGCAACTCACGTCCGGATGTGTAGTTGAAAGCTTGAATTAGCATTAACAATTTATTTAAGGAATATAAGAGCTAATATACAACACAGGACCTCGACAATTGATTGTAATAATCGCCTTTTCATTGTGTAGATCATTGATGCATATGGAAGTTCAAATATTTGCAAGAAATCAAAAGTCCATATAGTTACCAATTCTATGAAATTATCAAGTATTTTTACAAATTATTGTTCAACATTATTCCCATATTTGATTTAGTTAAAAAAATTAATAGAAATTAAAGTCAAAGTCACCAATTAATTTTAACCACACATTTCATCAGACTCACAATTTTTATCAATTTTTTAACCACGTATTTTATCATTATATATCAATATCTACTAAAAATTAAAATTTTAACAAATTAAGACTTGTGGCTATATGAGTAAAAACACACTAAGCTATAATTACTCATTCTAAATATTAACATAAGTTGCTAGGGGTAATTTAAGTCCACGTTTGACGTCATTATTC